>VMDO01010757.1:0-70075 GCA_007922755.1 Pedetes capensis
TGTTGATTTTGTAGCCTGCAACTTTGCTGAAGGAATTAATTAGGTCCAGAAGTTTTTTGATTGAGGTTTTGGGGTCTTTCAAGTATAAAATCATATCATCTGCAAATAATGATAATTTGACCTCTTCCTTGCCAATCTGTATCCCTTTGATTTCTTTCTCTTGTCTGATTGCCCTGGCCAGAACTTCAATTACTATGTTAAATAGAATAAGAGAGAGAGGACATCCTTGTCTTGTTCCAGATCTAAGCGGAAATGGTTTTAGTTTTTCTCCATTTAATATAATGTTTGGATAGAGATTCTGAAATGACATCAATTCTGACTTTCTTAAGTATGTGTTATACTTTGTCCTTAGTGAAATAAACCTGAGAAGCATCACTGAAAACCAGTTAGCTAGGAAAATACGTGGGATTCTACATGGGATTCTACATGGCTTCCAAACAGCATGTTTTTAAGTCTTTCTAAAATGGGCACAAACAGATATCAGTGGAGATAATAATGTCTTGGATTTGACTTTAATTCTTTCCAAAATAATGCTCCAAAATAAACCATATCAGGCTATTGTAATTTAATCTTTATTTCATAGTTACAGTCTTATTTTACTCATTCAGTCATAAAACTTAGTAAAGCCAATATACTTGAAAACCAGGTTTGAGTATAGACAGGAGGGACCTTGAATAACATGATGGTGGATATTTCTGTTTTATGCTGGGTACCCTCCCCTTAAAAATGTTTTATGTTGATAATTCTGAAATATCATCTAGATATAAAAGGCATTGTGTGAAATATCTTAATACCATTCACCATCCTCAGCATTAGAAAGGCTTTGCCTGTTTGCTATAGCTGTACAAAATGAAGCACTCATAACCATATGGGAAGTCAGAGTCTCTCCCTAAAGGAACTCACTAAAATGTCCCCTTTTTATTATGTTCATTTTAATGTGCTTTATAACTTAGGTGTTCTTTTCATCCATGACATCAATTGAAAAATCACATGTTGTGTTGTTTACTTTACACATGTGACCCCCCACACACCTCTTGATGCAGCATGCTGTCAGATTATATCTTTGAGTTTTTCAGAATCGAATCCTGATGGAAGGGATTTGACAGCATGTAAAATGGGACCCGTATTGCTTCTCTGCATTCTGAAGAGCTTCTTTTGTTCCTGCCGCCCTACCCATGTCTGACTGTACTCTCTTCTTTTTCTTACATTAAAATTGGAAAGGGAGAAAGGGGGAGCTCCTTAGGAGAAATAGGTCTGTGGAGAATTGTGAGTACTCTTTCAGAAGCTATTCTTAGTTCTGAGAAATATAATGAACTTGAGCTTTGAGTACTGCTGAATCTCCCATTAAAGATCCCGCTATCACTACCTCCCCTTCACCTGATTATGTTTTCCCCAAAGATGGCTGGTATTTCCTCCCTGATATTCTGAATGGACTGTCTTCCAAGTGAAGCACATCTTGATAGGCATTGAATCCTGTTGCAGTGATAGTTTACTGGATGATTCTTAATTGTCCTAGTAAGTGCTTCTATTTTGCATTACCTTAAAGTCTGCTGTGCAGGCACTTCTCTATAGATCTTGATTTACTTGTCAGAAGTCAACCCATTAACATTAGCACTTCACTTACATTATCATTATGGTTTTTCAAACTGACAAGTGCTGCCACACACTGCTGTGTTCGTAAGTTCCCAGTGTTGCAAAAAATGACACTTTTGTTCTGACTTGGTGAGGAAAAAAAATGCAAACAACACCACAGCTCTACCACCAGAGATCCTATAAAGACATGTTCAAATGAACAATGAGGTCGTTTGTTCATGTATGACATCAGGATATAAGAATTTAAACAATAAGACCTCTTGTGAAATGTGGCAAAATATGCACCATAAACGTTGTGAAGTTCTGTCTCATAGAAGACAGTTTTTACATGGGGTTCAAAAGCCCATTAACTTATAAACCACTCTTTAAAAGAAGAAAAGAAAATCACTGTCTCACTATAACATTAAAGCAATTTCTTTTCTAAGGAAAACTAAAATGCATTCATTTATATAAAGCACATGCTGTATAATTTATAAAAATCACAGTACTCTATTAGGAAATGCAATGCCTCTCCTCTCCTTCACCCAAAATGGGAAATCTATCTATTTGGTGAAGACCCTTCTTTCTTTGAATATCTATTTCTTCCAAATGAAAAAAAAAATCCTTTAAATCACTTAGATTCGAGATGAAGTTTTAAGGCTTGATAATTCTCTAAATCCTTCTGACACTGGAAGAACATGGAGAGGGAATAATCCTGCTTTAAAGGGAAAATTTAATTGAATTTGCTTTAATGTGAACCCTATTCTTTTTTACTTTGAGCCTTTAAGGGAGGCTTGGTATATTTGCAAACCTCAGCAGGGCTATGGAAGAAAAATGCAGAGATTTTCATGTCAACTCACATCAGGGTCTCAGAAAAACCCCAGAATTGTCCTAATCTTGATGTTTGAAATGTGACTTTTCATCAAAGGACAGGGATCCATGTTGAATGGTCAAATGTGTTCCATTGAGCTAACACAGTATTAAACTCTAAAGATTTCCAAGTGTTTGCAGATGGATATATACAGCATCCTTACAGAATCCTCTTAATTGAAGAAATGTTTCATCTCTATCTCTGTTGACAGGAAAGATTGCCTACTGATAATTGCTTTGCTTAAGTGTCTGATAATATGCCAGGAATGAGAGCATTCTGTGTTAGGTCATCTTTAATTATGCATGTACCACCTGTCAGCTCTGAATCAGTATCACATTAGATCCTTGTGGAGTCACTTTAGGGAGGGTCAGAAGGAAGTGGAGGTGATCTCTTTTAGAAATAACAAAAAATAGTAGTAAATATGCCTTATAACCTGCAGCTTTTTAAAGGAGGCCCATCTGCATTGTTCTTGAGCAGGAATAACCCATTGGTACATCTGAAGAACATTTGAAATCTTGCCCAAGCAAGATAAATTACTGTGAAGACAAATTACTGCAAAAGAGGATGGTAGTACCTCCTCCCTCAGTACCATCTGTTGCATTTCCTTTTTGCTCCTTCTCATCATTGTAAATGAGCCAGGGAAAAGCTCAGAAACATTTTTATAAGCTATGTGAGGACAGGAAATATGTTAACGATGTTAGATTTCATACATTTCAGGGGTTTTTTCAGTAGTTGGTTGGCTTTTTTTAGAAGGATAAGTGTGGGTTGGAAGTAATGCTTGTTACCCTCTGTCAGCTTTTGGTAGTTTTATTCTCACTTTTCAGGGTTGTTTGGGACTTTCTGGTGGGATGTTTAGGGTTCTTTACTGAAAGCTCTGTTCTCTCTTCTATCCTTTGATAGGATGGATTTCTGAACAGTGTTTTACTTTGTTCACCTGTCAGAGGTTTAAAGGAAGCTTTGAGTTACTGTGCCCTTTTCACAGAGGCAGGGTTGACTTGAGAGGATAAAGGCAGAGAAGGGACAGGCAGAGGGAAATAACAGGTGTGTGAGTTAGCACATGGGGCAGCTCTCAGACCTCTACCTGCAAAGGTGAGACTACAAACCTGTCTGCTCTCCAGCCTGAGAAAATTACCTTGAGGAGAGTTTGTGGATGATAACTATAGAGATAATATGGAATCTTGAAATGCCTTGTTTCAAACACTGCTGGCTAGAGGTATTGAAGAAAAAATCAGGTCAGCTGATAGAAGGATGAAGACCCCTCTCCAGTTCTACCAGGGCACCAAGGTATGGTCCAGGTCATGCCTCTGAATGCCTCTTGGCTGCCATTTGATATTTAGGGTGTCATTTGCTTGTTCACCTTAATCAAACAGTTCACTGAAGTAGAATCTGTGAGATGCAGACTGAAGTCCTACAATCTATGCAATGCAGAGCAGGCTCAAAAACTACTTAATACAGTGATATTGCCAGTGTTATGGCTATTTAATGCTCACTTAGTACTTAGAGGAGAAATACATTACATGATGAACTTTCAACTCCATGCAATGGAAATTTCTTAAAACAGGAGAACATAGTGTACCAGAACATAGTTGACAGAAAAGAGCATCAGAAAGTAAAGCTAAGTCTGGAAAAACCAAAGAAAGGAATTGAGAAAAAGAGAAACGGGGAAGAAAAAGCAGTGCTGCCAAATTCTCTCACAGCAGCTCATCTTTGCAAAATCTTTCCCTTTACCTGGAAAGATCTTCTATTCTCTCTACTTGGTCAACTCTTAACTTTGAGTTGCTATTCAAGTGTCATTTCCTCTAAGAAGCTTTTTTCCCCTCCTTTCTGGAAAAAAAATCACCACCTCTCCTCAGTCACTAGCCTGCCTCCTTCAAAGCCTTCATCATGCTATCCTGCAAGAGGTTATTTACTTATCTCTCTCCCTCTCTGAAAAAGCTACTATCCTAGTTGTGACGTAGAAGTTTCATGTCCAAGGAAAGAGCAGTAATGATTCCATCAGTGTGTACAGTGCTTCGACCAGATTAAGAATAAAATGATGGTACATTTGAGAAGAGAAATAGACACATTTGAGAGCTTTATGCATAGAGCAGTGGGAGAGGAGAGGGCACTTGAGAGAGCATGTCTTATAACCAGTGGTTGAAGGAACAAAGGAAAGTTATCTTGGAGAAGAGAGAAAGAAAGAGAGACACAATAGCTATAGTTAGATATCTGAAAGACTTATTTTAGAAACAGCAGAGCCAAAAGATAAAAGTTACAAGGAAGAAGAGATTTGGGTTCAAAGCAAGAATTTTCTTGCAGATAAAGCTAGCCCACTATGAAATCTTTGACTTCATTTGGTAATAATGGCCATCTGTTACTAGAATGAGAGTCATTATCTTTTAGGGTCATATTTGGGTTTCATCATCCCCAACCCCTGTGTACTACTTGGTTGGTCTGGCACACATTCAACCACAGGCTACAGGCCGAAGTTGGGATGGGACAGAAGGAAGAAACCAGCTACTTCTTGAAGAGGCTGAATAGTGAAACTCAAGGAGCACTGGATCTAGTCCCGGTTTATATGCTTCCTGGCCTCTTGCTAGCTGTGTGGTTGTGAATGGCTCCCTTAGAGCCCCAAAGCCTCCATTTCTTGCCTTGCAAAATAGAAATAGTACTGTTCACTTCCCAGAGTAGCCATGAAGCTTAAGGAAGATAAAAAGGCTTCTGTGGGTGGCAATATGCTACCCAGTGGCAGGCGCCTGTCCAGAGCCTCAGCTCCACCACACATGACCTCAGAACTCAGTTTTGTCACCAGTAAAATGGACATAGTCTCCTTCCTTGCAGGGTTGTCATGAGCTGCATGATTAAATACAGTGGTACATAGAAAATCCCCCAATGCAGTGCTTGCCTCAGAGTGAGTTGTCGTGATTGATAGACTCATTTCACCCTCCAGAGCACCCCAATCCCTGACCACATGCACTGATGCCACAGAGTTGACAGATGTCACCCTCGCATCTCAGCATGGAGCCTTCTCCACTTTTTTTTTCTTCTTTTTCTTCTTCTTTCTCTACTTCCATCCTTCCTAATCCTCTTTTCTTCTTTGTCTCCAGCTAATTTCCCTACTGGCTTTATCTTCATTCTGTATAGCATTATTCTGATGAGCACAACATTTAAGATGATAATCTTAGTAACTTTTTGTTCTAAACAAGCAGTTTCATGGAGCTTTGAGGGACGGGTCCTTTTTCAATTTCCTCTGAATTTGCTTAAAGTTCTTTTTTTTTTTTTTTTCTTTCTATGTTAACATTTTCCCATTCTCTCATCCCTTGGGCTTGTAGTCATTAACTTGCCAGACCCACAGCAACTGATTGTCTTTATGACGTTGCTGGAGTTAGGAGAATGTCATTCACAAGGAACTTAACCCATATATTAACTCACATATAGCAAATTGCTAAATATATGCCTTTAAATGAAGAGCTTCAGAATGCCAATTTGATTCTCTAATTCACAGCTTCTCCCTTTGAAAGGGGGTTAGTGACACAGAAAAAGCAATGGGCAAGGGAGGGGAAGTTCCTACTATTTCACTAAGTCAGAAATTGGAATGCTGCCCTCTGGATACAGATGCCTCCTCCATCCATCCACCCACTCTGGCATTCAGGAGCCAGGTCCTTGTTTGTCTAAGCCGCAGTATAAGGTCTGGGGCCAACACTACAGAGTGATGGGATTCTGCCTTCCATCAGGCTTTTTCCCATCATGGTCTGCTACATGAGCATCAGCAACTGGGGCTCATTCATGTTCTTCTTTGCACCCATCCTCACAGGGTCTAGTTCAGTAAATGCCAGAGTAATTGCTAAAGTAGAGAGAGGGAAGGGAAAAGGAAGGAAAGAAAAATAATCAAGTGCCAGGGGTATAAATTGCTATATGCCCTAAGGATGATTTAATGACTACTGCATGAATCTTGGGGAGCATGGCTGTATGTGGAAATTTGAATAAAGTTTAAGGGAAGTAATACTAATTATTCTCATCTATGTAAAAGCCAAGATGGAAGCCACACATTCTCCATGTACCTCCCCTAGAACACACATCTCTCCTGGTTTTTCTCCCACTGTTATTGTTTGTTAGATGCCATCAAGTTGCGTCCAAATCAGCAACCCTAAGTACAGCAGAACAAAGCACTACCCAGGGCTGTGCCATGCACGTAATCTAAGCCCATTGTTGCAGACACTATGTTTCTTCTCACTTTCAGTTGAGCCACATCAGCAAAAAGAGGTCCCAGAGGCTTTACTCCATTCCTGTTATTAAGGTCGACTTTTCTTTGAGGAGATAACTCTTCCTTAGTCATTTCTTGAATGCCTACCAGGCCGGGGAGCTCATTTTCCAGCACCTCATTTGACAGTGCTTCTCTGCCATTCATAGGATTTTCAGTGGCTAATTGTTTCTGGAGTGGGCTGCCAGTTCCTTCTCCCTAGTCTGTCTTAGTCTAGAAATTCAGTTGAAACCTATCCACCATGTGTGGCCCCGCTGGTATCTGAAATACCAGTGGCATAGTTTTCAGCAACACAGCAACACACAAGCCCCCCACAGCACAAGCTGATAGATATGTTGGGATTTGTCCCACTAGGCAATAATTTTTTTCAGTACTTAGGGGTTAAATCCAGGGCCTTGCACATACTTTGTAGGTGCTTTATCACTGGGCTAGCCGATTTTTATTTTTTATTTTGAGTCAGAGTCTTGTTAAGTTACACACAGGCTACATCTGGCCTCAGTTTCATGATCTTCCTGCCTCTGCCTCCCAGGTTGCTGGACATACAGGTGTGTGCCACCATGCCCAGCTTATGTTGTTTTTTATGTGGCAGAAGAATGTCACTTTACCTCTCTAGTTATTCCTAAATTTTAAATCAGAAAATTGTATTTGTTCCTTTCCAAGGAAAGGAAGAGAACCATCTATTTCTCCCCCTATATTATGGAACATTGTGTTTCTTAGGGAGTTGTGGGCCTGGTGGAAAGAGCACAACTCATACTTCTTGGATCAGTATGTAAGTCAGCCTGGCCTCAGCATCCCGTGGGAGGGGCGGAAGGGAGATGCCAGCCCTCTGTGCCCCCGTGGGTTGTCCCAACAATCATGTGCGAAGAATTGTGTGTGAAAGCTCTTTGAAAACAAAGGTGCCAAATATGTAAGGAATTTTATCATGAAATATAATGATATTAGCTATATTTTTCACAGAGCATTTATTTGTTTCTAAAATCTTCCCATAACACTTGAGGTCATTTGCTGTGTGTGATTTAGTCAATGGCCACATTCCATTTGAAAGAGAACTGCTGCCTCTTTAAAAGAGGAGTTTTCTCCTTTTTCCACAAACTGCTCTGGATGTTGTTCACAAATATACATTCAGTATTTTTTTCATAAAGTGATGGCAAGATATTTCTGCCTTCAACTGTCATTCCTCTGGATTTCCACAATATTTTGTTCCTGTCTTTAGCAGCTACTACACCACCTATGCAAAGGCTATGTAAAACCCAGGCCCAAACCCAGAGTTCACCATCTAGCAGGGGACCTAACACACACACATAGATGTGACACAGCAAGTAACAGGTGCCAGTTCACTTGATGGATGGAGCTGGAATAAGTGCACACTGGTGGAGGTAACAAACCTTTAAGCAGGACAAGAAGCAAAGGAAACACATTTGGGGACCCTGGTATTGTCTTACAATACAATATCTATGTATTTGTCTTATTCTTACTGTATCCCAGCATCCTTGAGGACAGGGACATTCTGATTCATTACTACTGTGTTCTGTGGTATCTGAGATGACCTCACAAATGATTTGTTTTGTTAGGTCCTGTCAAGTCGGTGTCCAACTCATAGCAACCCTATGTACAGCAGATGAAACACTATTGTTAGTGCTTCTCTGCTATTTATAGAGTTTCCAATGGCTGATTGTTTTATGAGAGTGGGTTGCCAGGTCCTCCCAAACCTGCAGTACCTGGTGTTCCCAAGTGGTCTCCCATCCAAGTACTAATCAGGCCTAAATCTATTTAGCTTCCAAGATCTGACGGGATTGAACCCCACAGTGGTACGGATGCAAGCAAATGATAGGTATGGATAAATGGTTGCTTGAATGAATATGTTCTGTACTATCCCATGCTTAAATCTCAAAATTAGTACCACAACTTTAAAAAGAAAACTCTGAATTTAATTTCATACATAAGTAGATTTTGGATACTTTCTAGATAAATATTTTTTAACTTTGGGTAAAACAAACAAGCACTCACTTGAGGAAAAGTTCTAGAGTGCTGTAGAAAAAGTGAAGTGATTTTATTTGTGATTTGGGTGAAAAGTGAATGCCGAGAGTTTTCAAGGAAGCTCAGGAATGCTTGCATATATTCTCTGATGTATCTCAAATGCCTAGAACTATGCCCAACATGTAGAAGGTGCTCAGTGAATATTTGTTGAATAAATAAATGAATTCAATAAACATTTTGAGTTTCTTCTATGTATCAAGTCCCAGTGGCTACATGGATAAATAAGGGGTTTGCCCCAGGAACCCTGTAACTGAATGGGAAGACAAACACTGATGCCCATAGTTATTATCCAGTGTGGAAAACCAACTATGAAGATAATATAGAAAATTTATTTCCTGTTATTTAAGTGCTGTTGTTATCATTGCCTTGAGACAAGAAGTAACAAAGAAGAAACACCTTTTGTCACTTGTCTTTTCTTTTTGTTTTACTAACCTTTGTCCCAGGTTGTCACATTTCCAGGTGGTAGAGGCTCACAATAAGCTCCAAGACACAATCCATGCTAAAGGTGAGATAGGAAATAGAAGTACCCATCAGACTTCCAGGTTCTTATGTAAGAAGAAGCATTGCAGGTTTGACATTGTCCTTTCTAGTGTGTGTCCTAGACCACCAGTTCACTTTGCAGTTCTTCCTATTTTTTCTCTCATCACGGATAGGGTTTCAGAGCTACCTGCTGAGTTTCAGCTACCACCTACATGCTGAGGACTTGACTATGTCTTACCCAGACTTGACTTCGCTCTAGTACTTTATACCAAAATGCCTGTCGGACATTCCTTGGGCATTTCATATGTAACCCATCTGGACTGAAACTTGTTATTTCACCCCCTCATTCGTCCTATCTGGGATAATCCCTCCACACTCATTCACCAGACAAACCCAACAGTCATCCTCATGCTCCATGCTCTATATCCAAGTAGTCTCCATGGAATTTAGGGGAATTGGTTCCAGGACTCCTCATGAATACTAAAATTTGTGGATGCACAAATATCTTATGTGAAATGGTATAATATTTGCATATAGCCTACATACATCCTTCTATGCTTTTTTAAATTTTAGTTTAGTTTAGATTTTTGAGACAGGGTCTCACTAAGTAGCCCAGGCTGCCCTGGCATGTGCCATCACCCTCCTGTCTCAGTCTTCTGAGTGCTGGGATTACAGGCGTGTCTCACCACACCTTGCATCTTATATACTTTAATTAATCTCTATAATTACTTATGGTAGCTAACATAATGCAAATGCTATATAAAGACTTGTTATACTGTATTGTTTAGAGAATAATGACAAGGAAAAAAGTTCATATATGTTCAGTATAGATACAATTTTTCAAATATTTTTGATCTGAAATTAGTAGAATGCAGAGTCTGCAGTAGAGAGAGGCAGCCAAGTGTACTACTTTGAATCTCCCAGATGCGCATTTCTGTAGTCCACAGCTTCAGTCCCACACCAACCGGCCATCTTGTCTCTAGTCCCTTTCTCCTCTAATCTGATGACAACAAAGAAGCCAGTGTGATCTTTGTAAGACACAAATCTGAACTGATACATTCTAAACTCCTTAACATGGCTTATAACCTTTTAGGACCTCCTCCATGTCTGGTCCCTGCTCGTTTCTCTACTTTCATCTGTTGACACCCTTGTCTTCATTTCTATGTCCCCTAAGCCTAGAAGACCACCCAGGCTCAATGTGTATTTACTGAACAAATTGATAAGCCCAGAGCTGGAAAGGAGAAAGAGCATTTATGCAGGAAACCCAATAAGTGAAAGCAAAGGTGGGAAGCGACACAGTGGGTTCAAAAGAAGAGTCCGGTGGGTCAGAGGATGTAAGCTGAGGAGTGGGAGATATAGCTGGACATGAGGACACACACACACACACACACACACACACACACACACACACACCTCAACTCTGCTCTTTGGCCATCCTAAGTGACTTGAGGTTTCTCTAGGTGCCCTGTGGTTTCACAGCTTCATGCCCTGGCTGCTTTTTTGAGTCCTCCTTTTGCTATCGCACGTCATCCACCTGGCCCGCCTGGCAGGTCCCTCCTCTGTGTAGTCTTCCCTAACCTAACCCTCCCCTGAACAGTCTTTCAAGCCTGAAAGGACCGTGATATACCCATTAACCTGATACTTAGACGTTCATTCTTTCCTAGAATGTACAAGCCCCCTTAATGCAGAAATACTCCTTATACTCCTTGATGTATCCCCAGCCCCCACAGGGCCACTACCACTGTGGCCACACCTCATATACAGCTTGTTGTCGTACTCCATGGAAAGGACTCATGGATGTCTCTTGTCCCTCCTGGCCTAGAAAGAAGGTACCATATCTCATGTATAATACGTACCAAACCCTGGAAACAGTGTCTGGCACACAGCAAACGAAGCTTAGTGGGAGTTTGAATGAACCAGGGAGTTGACCGACAATCCATGTCACACTCATGCTTCATAGTGAGCTCCAGCTTATCCTCCATGACACCCTGAACTGTTCCCAAAGGCAGTCAGTCCTGTAGCTGCTCCCAGCTCTCCCTTGCTCTGCTCTTGCCGCCCATGGAACAGCATCCATTACCTCCTTTCTGTTCTTGCCTTCGTCCTTCCTGCCTCCACCTCACTCTGTGTGCCACTCAGGGCTTTATCTGGCATAAACATCACTTTGGCCATGTCATTGGCCACTTAGGACCCTTCAGCAGCATCTTGTTACTAAATACATCCATCCAGACTCTTCACATGGGCCTGAAAGCCTCTCCACCATCTGCCTCCCCACGGGCCCTTGGGCAGCTGAGCTAAATGCCACCACCCTCCACAGATGACTCCACCTTTCATCTTTCTCTTGCCTTCCACAAGATGCCATCTTCCTGGAATGCCTTTCCTTTCCCCTACTCATCAAAATCTTCCCTGTTTTTTGCCACCATACCAAATGTTATTCTCACTCTCATACCAAAGTGAACGTCTAGCTGGAAGTGATTTTCCTTTCTCTACATTATTAGGACATTTGGTTTATACCATCCTACCATCCTTATGTTCCCTATGTCCTGGTGCTTTTATGGTAATTATAAACTGTATGAGTGTCTGCCCAGTGTAGGGCATGGCGCTCTCTGTGTCACTGCCCTTTATATAATTCTCACCCCAACCTACAAGGTAAATACCATTATCAGTGACTTTCTAGTCTGTCCAGGGCCACATGGCTAGTAAGGAGGGAGCCAGGCCACACATCAGTGCACAGCCTGTGGACCACCCACTCTAGCAACCATCCTACTCACAGGTCTTGCACGTCTTATGCTTTCCCTTGAGTAGGGAGGGGTCTGGGACCTTGTGTATCTTAGTTCTAAATGCAGCACAGATCTATTCAGTGTCTTCGTTTGCTCATTAGCTCAGTTGGTAGAATGCTGCTCTGCACTCTCTGAGACCCTGTGTTCAATCCCCACCACTACAAAAACGGGAGAAGGACCTAGCAGCCCACTCCCAAAACAATCTGTAAACAATCTACCATTGGAAACCCTATGAACAATGGTGGGAAATAGGGAAGGGGAGGAGAAACAATGTAGAGGGATAAAGAGGGAGAGGAAAAAAACACAAAATACGGAATTTTACTCTATGAATATATGAAAAAAGGAAAAAAATCTATCACGGTATATAAATCATGGTTGTATACATGTTACATATTAATTAAAATTATTATTTTTCTCTTCTTTCATTTATTTTGTTCTGTAAAATGTTTAAGGAGATGGATGTGTAAGCAAATCTGAATTAATAGTTGCATAATAAGTATATCAAATGATTTAGTACTATGTAATCCACCAACATGTATAAATAAAATACTAAAAAACAAAGAAAGAAAGAAAAGAGAAAACCCTATGAATAGGAGAGAAGCACTAACACAGTGCTAGGCATGGCACAGTGTCCAGGAGTGCTTCGCTCTGTTGTACATAGGGTCACTATGAGTCAGACCTGACTGGATGGCACCTAACAACAACAATACCTTATGCATAGCAAATGTGGTATGAAAGAATACCTGAGGTTTTTGTCTTTCACTGTTTATGCTGAAGCACATACTCTCTTTAGGGTTTACCAGAAAAGGACACAGCCTTGCTTTTCCCTTCATCTCCTGAACTAGTGGTTCTTTCACTCCTGGATGACTAAATTGTCTTAACTCTTCTCCTTGCCTGGAATCCACTCTACCCTCTGCAACCAAACTAATCTGAAACACCAGCTTGGTCACTTTGCTCCAGTGACATTTGGTTTTAACTCCCATGCTTGTCTGTCAGGGCTGTTCACATTCCCTCCTCACCCCCAGCCCAACCCAGAATCATGTCATCATCTGTATCTTCTGTTTTCTCTAATCTTAGTCCTCTACACCACTGTTCTCCTCTCTTGAACTCACCACATTGAACCCATTACATTGATCCCATTTTATGGGAGGTTTGGGTGTTTCACATAAACTCCTCCTCCTCAGCTCTGAGTGTATTTGCTTTTCCAGTAAGCACACATGTAGCCAGGCTGTGAACCTGATGCTGCACTAGGCTCTGAGAATACAGAAAACAAGCCCACTCGGCCCTCGGGGCTGCTGATCTGCAAGAGTGCATAGACACAGAAGTAGACAGGGTAAAGAAATATTGTTTGGGGAATTGTCACATTCTACCCATTCTTTGCAGTCTACCCAAGTCTATTGTTTGCCCAAATTAATATTTCCCTTTTATAAGCCCTTATAATTCTAATGATTCTGCATCATGCATTTTGGCACTTAATCACACACTGCTTTACGCTGTTATTTAAATGTTTCCTACACATGTGTCTTGCTTTCTCGGGTGGATTTTAAGTGCCTTGAAACAGGCACTTTGTGTGTTTTATGCCATCATTATCAGTTAATATTTGCTGTGTAACAAAACACTCCAAACTTAGTGGCTTAAAACAACAAACATATATTATTTCTCAAGGTTCTGTGAGTTTGTTGGGCAGTTCTGATTTGGGTAGATCACTGGTGCTGAATGATCTAGGACAGAAATAGATGAATTACAGCTCAAGCCCTGCCATATATTTTTATGAAAAAAAAATTACTGTAGCCATATTTTGCATGATATTTTGCTCTCCAACAGCAGAATTAAGTAGTTACAGTAGGAAAAAAAAAAGGTCATATGGCCCCCAACCTAACATATTTACTCCCTGGTCTTTTAAAAGTTTGCTGAGCCTTGTTCTGGGAGGCTTGGTCTGAGAAGGCCCCACCTGGGATGACTCATCTCTGTTCTGGGCAGTATCTCATCTCCAGCAGTCTAGCCTGGAGTTCTGTATATGGTGGGCTCAGGATTCCAAAAAGTAGTGGGAGAGGGAAATCTCCAATATGCAAGCAGTTTTCAAATCTCTGCTTTCATCACATTTTCTTTTATTCTTTGGTAAAGGAAAGCCACATGGCCAAGCCCAGAGTCAGTGCTGGGGACATTGCCTATGAGCCTGTACTAATGGGGGAATTATTGCAGCCATTTTGCAAAGCAGTCAACTGTCCCATCCCATTCTCCAACCACTATTCCCCTCATCTCCATCCCCAGTACCCAACGTAGAAGACATGGTAGATACGCAATACGTGCTTGTGGAATTGACTTGAAAACACAAATGCAGGGCTGGGGGTGTAACTCAATGGTAAGGCACTTGCTTAGCATGCACACGGCCATGGGTTGGATTCCCAGCAATGCAAGAAACACACACAGAGAATCTTTGGAGAAAAGAAGTACAAGGAATAGGGTTTTGTTTTGTTTGTTGTTGTTGTTGTTGTTGTTGTTGTTGTTCTTTTTTCAGTACTGGGGTTTGACCCCAGGGCCTCGTGCTTGCATGCTCTGCAAGTGCTGGACCACTGAGTTGCACTCCAGTCCATTTTTTTACTTTTTGAGGCAGGGTCTTGTTAAGTTACACAGACTGCCTCTGGTCTCGAACTTGCTATCCTCCTGCCTCCACCTCCCAAGCCGCTGGGATTATAGGCGTACACCATTGCACCCAGCTATAAGGAATAGTTTTTGTGTCACTACTGTGTGCCAGGTACAGCCATGGGCCTTGAATATAATGAATAAAATCTGTATTTCCCATTCTTGAGGCACATGCAGCCAAACATCAGTTCTACATGTCCCTTCTTTCTGGTTGTGAAATGGGATTTCTCTAGGATTCTCTCTCAGATTTCCTCATGAAGGATGGTTAATATTGAACTATGACTGATTGCCAATTTGACTGAATTAAGATACATAGGAGACCAGTAAAGTACACCTCTGGGTGTGTCTGAGATGGATTTCCAAAGACAAGTAGATTACAAGGACCCTGACCTAATAAATGGTTTAATCCATTGGTAGAGCCAGAATTTGAATAGATTATTGGGAGATAGTGGAACTTCCTGCCTGGTTGGAGGAAGTGGGTCACTAAAGGGCATGTTCTTTGGTGCTATATCTTGCTCTGGGCCCTTACTGTAATCCCTTTCTCTGCTTTCTGGCTGCCATGATATGAGCTCCTTCACCATGCCCTCCCTTCCGTGATGAACTAAAACTTCTGAAACTGTGAGCCAAAATAAATCTTTCTTCCCTTAACTTGTTTCTGTCAGGCATTTTAGCCACTGCCTTTCAAAAGTAGCTAATACAGTTTGTCATTTTCCGCCTGGTGTGGTGACACATGCCTGTAATCCCTGCAACTAGGAAGGCAGAGGCAGGAGGATCGCAAGCTTGAGACCAGAGGCAGTCTGTATAATTTGGTGAGACCCTGTCTCCAAAAACGTTAAAAAAAAATGGGCTGAGGGTGCAGCTTAGTGATACAGTACTTGCAAAGTATGCAAGCGCCAGGTTCAAACCCCAGTACAAAAAAAAAAAAAAAAAAAAAAAAAACCAATTTGTCATTTTCTTTCTGCCCCTACCACATTCCATTGTTTGGACTTTTCAAGCCTCATAAGGCCTTCTTTCAGCTGCTCCTGCCTCCAGCCTCTTCCTCACAGTACCCTTGCACATCACCAACCAGCTGATGCTCCTGAGGCCCCACTTTCATTAGGCAGCTACTTGCTCAGAACACTTACCCACCCACCAGATTGAGCCCCAAGCTCCTTCTAGTGTGGACCTGTTTCCCATTCTCTAACTACACTACACTGAGCATCCTCACCTACCTGCTTTATTTGTCCTCTGTGTGTATAATATTTCCCCTTCTCAAATGCGCCTGTTGAGATATCACTCCACTGATGACTCAGGCCCAAGTTCCACTTCCTCCATGTTGCTTCCCTGGTTATCCCTGCTGAAAGTTATTTCCTCTTCTACATTCATAGGCTACTGAGTTTGGAATGTAACTCAAATTGTACATGTCACATACTCTTTGGCATTTCAGTTATCCTAATTCATCTACTTCATGCATTGTACTCTGCTTATGATTAGGGACCTGGTCACAATTCACTTTCATTCCTCTCTGGAGGGGGGGGGGGAACTTGTTTCATGAATAAATGATTTTTTGTGTGTGGTGCTGGAGATGGAACCTAGGACTCCACCATGGACCTATACTCCCAGCCTGATTTTATGAATAAATGAGTGGCTGACTTTTCCATAGCATTTTTACCATTTTGAAACTCTTTCAGTTGCCATATTTCTAAGAGACTATTGAGTTAAATATATTTTATGTGTCATTAAGAAAGAAAAAAAAACAATTAAAATATAATATGGTATCGATTATATTTTCTAACCTCTGAAGTAGTATTCCGTTGTAAATGTATATCCTAAAGTGAAATAAAGGATATTAGATCTAATTTGGATAGACATAGACACCCAATTGTTGTTGTTGTTGTTAGGTGCCGTTGAGTCGGTATCTGACTCATAGCGACCCTCATAGGGTTTTCGATGGCTGACGGTTTCGGGATTGCCTTGGGAGTGGATTGCCAGGCCCTTCTCCCATTTTTGTGGTGCTGGGAATTGAACTCAGGACCTCAGAGACTGCAGCGCAGCGCTCTACCAACTGAGCTAAATCCCAGCCCTGACACCCAATTAGATACTTATAAAACATCTAAATGTGCTAGTCATTAGAATATTACAACGGCCATGTAAGAGTGGTAACAGAGGAAACAAAGTTCAGAGAGGCTATGATACTTGTTCAGAATTAAGCATACATAAATAAGAAAGCCAATATTTATGACTCAAATATCATGGATGAGACATAGCTGCCTTGCTAAAAACACCTGTGGATATCAAAACACTTAAGTCAGCTCTAGGTCTAATTATCAACATGTACCTTTTTCTTTTTATAATGATACCTACCCAAAATTATTTGTACATCACCTGGCCTTTCAGCTTGTTTTTCCTAGCTATATTGTTTTGTAATGCTATCCTCAGGAACATCCTATTATTTGATATAACATAATATAATATTTCATGCTACTTAGGAAAAATTCAAATGATTGTTAGGTGCTTAAATATTCTTGGGTAGTAATTAGCAGGTAGAATCTCTCTCATACATACCCATAGGAGTTTCTCAACCATTATTAACCTCAAAGTAATAGGAGACTTTCCAAATTCAACACTTAATTGCTTTATCAAAGTACTTGCTTTTGAATTTTAAGAAACACTCTCTGGAGTATGCAGTTAAGAGAGAACAGTTTTTCTATCAGTAAGTTTAAGTATTTGTTATATGTTAGGAAGAATGTGCAAACTTTGACTTATAGAAGGATCAAGCTGACTTTCAAGAACAGGTTCACTAAAAACACTTTCCCACATATGTTTGGTTATACTTTCATTTTATTCAAATTGCTAGGTAAAAGAAGAAAACTGCAACTGGAAGAGTCTCCCCAGATCAGCAGGAACTGGAATCAGTTCAGCCTTCCATTTGTCTAAGGGAGATGTGTTGAAATCCACTACTGTTCTCGGCTTACTCAAACCTTATTTGAGTCTCTCCTTGATTGCTGGTCATTTTTAAAAAACACAAAATATTGGAGAGAGGGAAGAGGCTCAAGAAGACTAGCCAAATGATGCAAAATAAGATCTGTGAGGAAAATTAAGAGAAAGAGGTTACTTAGCTTAGAGAAGAAAAACTGAAGTTAACTTCTAACATGTAAGAATTTTGTAAAGAAATTAATGGTCCAACCCTACCCTGTGACCACTAAGCATAGAACAAGAGGAAATTGGCTACTATTTCTGTTGGACACACTAGGTGCTAACAAAATTTTAAAAATGGTTTCCAAGGCATAGTGAGATACCCATGTTAAGACCTTTAGGATTTGGTTGCCTAAAGCAGACAGGAAACCAAACTAAGAAAACATTTTAAGGTCCCTTCAGCACTATGAGTGACTTTATCACTGTGCTGGTTTCTTGTAGCTGTGACACATACCTAGGAGAAACACTTTAAAGGAGGAAAGATTTATTTGGGCTCAGGGTTTTAGAGGTGTTAGTCTATAATCCTATGCTGCACTGATTCTTGGCCTATGAACCATGGGGGCATGATCATGTGGCTGCTCACCCCCTGGTAGACAGGAAGGAGAGAGAGAGAGAGAGAGATAGAAAGGGACTGAAATTGAAGAAGAGACCACGCACAAGATACAGTCTCTTCGGTAAGAGTGGTGGCACACTCCTTTAATCCCAGCACTCAAGACACAGAGGCAGGAGGATTGCAAGTTCATGTGCATCCTGGGCTACATAATGAGACCATGCCTCCAAAAACTAAAAACAAACAAGCAACAACAAAAAGACCCCTGAGAAAACAACCCCAGTGTCTCACTTCCTCCAGTTAGGCCTCATCTCTTGAAGTTTCCAGAACCTCCCAAAGATGGGGACCAAGCCCTCAATACATGAGCCTGTGGGGACATTTTGTATTCAAACCATGACAATTACCTTCTTCCATGATTGCCCAAACAACCTTGAGATCATAATCAGATATATTCTATGGCTTCAATCTCTGGCTGCTATGATGTGAGTAGATTTGAAGCTAAGGTTATATAACTCATGAGAACTTGGCTAATTAATATTGTGCAGTGTTCAAGTCCATGTGTAAAATAGATGTCCTAGCCTTTCTGTTCTGTAGCTCATGTGGATGTCTCATGCCCCCCTATGCTCCATGTCACATCTTAAAGACTCAGTGCTTGGCTTTTTCAAGGATGTTGCCCCTGAAATTTTCCCCTTTCTCTCCTGCATGATCACCTTTGTACTAACTCTTTCCCATTGGCATAGAAAATATTTAATATTGCCCAGTGAAAAAACTTTGTTATGCCACCCATTCCTAGATCTTATACCCCACTGCATCCCTTGACACAAATTGTCTCACACTGCTTATCTATACACATTATTTCTATGTCTTCATATATGTATATATACACACACATATATATATATACACACACCTACATTACATATTGGGAAAAGGACCTGGCAACCCCCTCCCAAAAATCAATCTGCCATTGAAAACCCTATGAACAGCAGAGAAGCACTGACAATAGTGTTTCGCCCGTTGTATGTAGGGTCGCTATGAGTCGGATACCGACTCAACGGCACCTAACAACAACAACAACAACATATTACATATATGAGACACAAAATTTTTTTTAAACCTAGAGTCCACATATGAGAGAAAACATGTGGTCTTTGTCTTTGTGAGTGTCACTTATTTCACTTATCATGTTGATCTCTACTTCCATCCATTTGCCTACAGATGACAATTTTATTCTTTTCTATAATTGAATAAAACTTCTGTGTGTGTGTATGTGTATGTATCACATTTTATTTATCCATTTATCTGTTGATGAACATTTAGACAGATTCCATATCTTGGCTATTGTGAATAGTGCCACAATAAACAAGGATGTACAAGTATATCTGTGGTGTGGTGACTTAGATTCCTTTGAGCATATACCCAGGAGAGGTATAGTGAACTCCTCTTGTTTTTACATTCAATCAGATGTCAAATTATTTTACTTCTTTCCATCTCCTTTGGTATCCCTCTAAATCACTGGTCAATCTGAGTTGTCAATTGATTGGATTGAGAAACACCTAGGAGATTAGTAAAAGTACCTCTCTGGGTGTGTCTGTGAGGGCATTTTAGTTGTGGAGGGAGATCAGCCCTGAATGTGAGTGGCTCTCTGCTTTCATTCTTTCCTCCTTACAATTCATTCTCTGCACAGAGTTAAAATAAAATTTTCAAAAGAAGTAATCAGATGTCACTCTGCCACTTTTTAAAATCTTCCAAGGAGGACCTCCTACTCTGGCAGTATCATGGTCTGATATTCTGAAGGACATCTCTATTGCACTTTGAAGCTCCTAGCAAGTAATGGAAACTTCAAAAGAGAAAATATAGAAGTAGATGAACATAAATATGTCAGCAGTAAACATACAAGAAAATGGAGAATTGTCTATCACTTGTGTTTGTGTGCCACAGAGTTGTAGGAAGAAATGGGGTCTGTGTCTCATCTCCCAGATTAAGGCTTGGTTTCTACAAGAGGGATTAAAGGGTCCCAGATGAGCAGTGCCATTTAACTGTAGCTAAAGAAAATACAATTTAGCTTTCTAGTTTTTTTCCCACAGATTAAAATATTTGAAAATCTCAAAGACCATCAAACAAGGAAAATAGTGGAAATCAGCAAAAGCAACAAATTTTACATTAATTAAGATGTTTAGATGTTTGAATTAACATCTTTAAAACTGACTTAGCTCTACATTTAAAAATTAAGTTAAAGCTAGAATACAAAAATGAGCAGAAAACAGTGAGCTATCAAATCACAGACATTTCTGAGAAATAACTAAAGAAAATTTTTAGTAAAAAAATTTAATTGATTAGCAATAAATTTAATAGATATACTTATTTGTAATTAGTAAACTGGAAAATAAACCTAAAGTACTTTCATACAATGGTGCACAGACAAAAAGGTGAAACTATAAGGAAGAGAAGTTTAATAGGGAGAATAAGAAAGCCAAATGTAGCCTAATCAGAGTCCCAAAGGGAACCAACATGTGCAGAATGGATCGGAGACAGTGTTTGAAGAGATTGTGGCTAAGTATTTTCTAAAGAGAGAAATATTGAACCACAGATATAGGAACCTACAGTCATATCCCCCTAGTGTCTGATCTCATCAGATCTCAGAAGCTAAGCAGGGTCAGGCCTGGTTAGTACTTGCATGGGAGACTGACGAGAAACACCAAGTGCTATAGGCATCATACAAGGACCTGGCAGCCCACCCCCCACAAACAATCAAGCATTGAAAACCCTATGAATGGCAGAGAAGCACTGACAATATTGCAAGGCATGGCACAGTGTCGGGTAGTGTTTCATCTATTGTAAATAGGGTCACTATGAGTTGGACATGACTGAGCGGCACCTAACAACAGTAACAACAGATATAGAAAGTAACCAGACAAATAAAAAGTCATTCATAACCTTTTGTTCTAGGGTAAGACTGCAGACCACTGAAGACAGAATTATCTTAGAAGAAGCTATAGAGAAAACAGATCACATCCACAAATAGAGCAATAATTAGACTGACAGCAGACTTCTGACCAACAACAATTGAAGCCAGGAGAAATGAAATACTTCTAAAGTTCTGAGAGAAAATGATTTTCAATCTAAAATTGTGTACTTATAAAATAACTACTTCCTAAATGGGAGAAGGACCTGGCAATCCACTCCCAAGGCAATCCCAAAACAGTCAGTCATTGAAAACCCTATGGGGGTCGCTATGAGTCGGATACCGACTCGACGGCACCTAACAACAACAACAACAATGAACCCATGTGTTCACTGCCTCTTGTTACTAGTTAAGATGAGCTAATTTAAAAAAAATTATGGAGCCGGGCACAGTGGCGCATGCCTGTAATCCCAGTGGCTCGGGAGGTGGAGGCAGAAGGATCGCAAGTTCGAGACCAGAGGCAGTCTGTGAAATTTAGCGAGACCCTGTCTCAAAAGTAAAAAAAAAATGGGCTGAGGGTGCAGCTCAGTGGTCCAGCACTTGCAAAAAGCGTGCAAGTGCAAGGCCCTGGGTTCAACCCCCAGTACCACAAAAAAAATAAATAAATCAGGGAGTGAAAGATAGGAATGGCCTTAGGAAACGTGCAATAAAGTTGAACTAGAATCTTAAAAAGTTAGACATGTAATAAAATAAAATTTTATACTAAGCAAAAGTAACCTTCAAAACTGAGAATGAAATATTGTTTCAGAAAAACAAAACTCAAGGAGTTTACCCTCAGTAGATTTACACTGAGGGAACTTCAAAGGATATACTTCAGAAAGTACCAAATTGCAAAAGAAAGGTCCAAAATACAGGAAGAAAACATAAACAAATTAGCAATCATGTAGGTAAATCTAAAAAAAAAAAATTGGCTTAAAATAATGTCTCATATAGGAATTTTTAAGAAATAAACTAAAATACAACATAAAATTCCATATATATAAGAAAGGAGATAAGGAGCATTAGCATTCTAAGGTAATTTTATTCTGAGGAAGTTAAAGTGCTATTTTTAGATTTGGAGAAATATATTCCAGCAAATGCTAATCAAAAGGCAACTAGAATACCTTTGTTTTTATTAGCCAAAACAGACTTAAAGTAAAAAAGGATTATAGGGATGGAGAGAACACTTGCATATTGATAAAAGTTTGTACATTTTGTTTTCATTTTGTGGTGCTGGAGATCAAACCCAGGATCTTGTGCGTATTAGGTAAGGCCTCTACCACTGAGCTAAATCCTTTGCCAAGTAAACTTTTATTTCAATGTTGGAGATTGAACTCAGAGCCTTGAACATAACTAGGCAAGTGCTCTACCACTGAGCTCCATCCCCACCCATTGCTAAAAGTTTTAATTCATGGGAGCATATAGTATTCTAATACAGCCTCAAAATATGTGAAATAAACATTGGTGAAACTGTATGGAAATTCCACATATTTCTTCAAGTTATTACTTGGTCAAGCAGATAATTAATAAAGAGTACAAGTATACAAAATTGAAGCAGCACAACTAAATAGCTTGATTCATAGACATAAGGAACTTTGCACCAAACAGATTTCCAAGAATCACTATAGTACCATATTCTATGATCATAATAGAATTAAGTTAGAATTCAAGAACAAAAAGAGCAATCCCCCAAAATTCCCCATATATGTGGAAATTTAAAAACATTTCTAAATAATTAATTGGTCAAAAATATCATAATGGAAAATTTTTAAAAACTTAGAATTGAATGATAATGAAAAATACTACATTTCAAACTTTGTAGGATGCGATGAAATTTTAACTTAGAGGAAAAGTTATAGTCTCAAATGCTTTTACTAGAAAATATTGAAAATTAATATGCTAACTTTGACAAGATAAAAAAGTAAGGATGAATAAAGATAAGAACAGAAGTTAACTTGACAATAAAAATAACATATAGTGGAACCACACAGGCAAAAATTGGTCCTATAAATAGGGTTCATATTATAGAGTTTGTTAAACTTTTGTTGTTGTTGCTAAAGACAGTAAGTGTCTTGGGACTTGTAGGTCATAGTCTACCTTTATATGAAAACAGCAATAGTCTGCCTTTGTATGAAAACAACTACTCTACTCTGCTATTGTATGAAAACAGCAATAGACAATATGTAAATGAGTGAGTGACTGTTCTAGTCAAAGTTTATTTACAAAAACTGGTGGTGGACCATATTTGGTCTTTGGATCATAATTTGCTGACCCATGTACTAATGGTAAGACTGTTATTAAATAAATGAATAAATAAATAATATAATGAGAAAATTTAGCAAAGTGGCCAGATATATATGATCAATATACAAAAATTAATTGCCTTTTCATACATCAGTAATACAGAAAAGTAACTTTTTAAAATGTTACCATTGATAATAAAAATTTTAAGTAAGTGACAATAGATCTAACAATATTTATACAAGACCTAAAGAAATTAAAACTTTATCATTTAACCAACCTCAAGCCAACAGTTTTGAAAAATTTGGTCTCAGAACCCCTTTAGATGCCTAGAAAATTACCAGAGACCTCAAAGAATATCATGTGTTTGGGTTTTATCCATCCATATTTACCTTACTAGAAATTAAAACCAAACATTTAAAGTGCCTATTGGTTTAAATATTAATAATAAATCTACTGTATATTAACATGAATAATGTATCTTTCAAAACAAAAATTAGAAGAATGGTAATGTTTTATATTTTTTCAAATGTCTGGCACAGTTTAAGATGCTTAGATTCTAATATCTGTTTCAGTATTCAATCTACTCTGAGATGTGGTTTTAGTTTCATTATATGAAAATACTCAACCTGGGCTTGGTGGTACATGCCTGTAATCCCAGCAGTCATGGGAGGCAGAGACAATAGAATCCTGAGTTCAAGCCCAGCTTAGGCTGTATAGCAAGACTCTGTTCTGGAGGAGTGAAACCAGCCACCTCAGCCTCATGTACATACGTAGTTGGAGAAGGAGGGGATATTAGACTTTTCAGGTAATTGTAGGCATTCTTCTTTGATACTACATCAAAATTTGATAGGTCATACCTTCTTAAAGGTTAATTGCAAAATAGGATCTAAAACCATATCAATGGACTTTTCATACTACATGATTTTAAAATTCACTGGGCCGCCTTGCACACTGAATGAATCTTTTATCCAAGCATAGTTTTGTAAGACCATAGTTGGTTATTTGGAAAATGTTGGGTTACTGAGTTATACAGATCTTCAAAACAATGATACCATTTTATTATGTCAAAAAATTCACAAATTAATATTACCAAAAGTCTCATCAGAAAAGTCTTTCAAATTGTAAGAAGTTGTCAAGCTCATAGTATCAAATATACATTTTCCAAAAGTCTGGTTTTCATTTGAAAGCTTGAATTTTATCATTAGCAACAAATACTGTCAGTTGTTTTCCCTGAAGTGACAGCTCACTCACCTTGTTAATTTTTAAGAAAATACCTGCCAAATACCCAAGTGTGAATAACCATAGTTTGTGAGATACTCATTCTAGTAATAGTCATGTTCTATGTAAAAAAAAATGACTTTTTAAACTTATGACTCAAACCATCCTACAAATGCTCTTCCATGGGACATCAGTCATACTTCAGCATATAGCAAAATCACTTTATGTACACATCTCATTTTTCACACGCAGAATGCTAAAATGTTATGTACTCAAGTGTGGAGGTTTAATGCAAATGACATTTTTTTTCAGATGACTAAGTATATTCTTAAATGAGGCTATCGTTTTGTTTTACTGTGAGTGTGTGGTGGTGACAAACTAGTGCACTTTTGTGCCACTGCCTTGTTTCATGCTGAGGTACCAAAAGTTTTACCAACCATTATATTTGCACCATCAATGTAAATGTCAACATTGTGAAAAAGAAAAGCAGCATCTTTGTATTAGAGGTAAAGGACTTCTAATCTGAAAATCCAAACTCTGAAATGCTCAAAAATCTGAAACTTTTTGAGCGCCAAAATGACAACACACATGGAAAATCCCACACCTAAGGGATAAGTTTTGGTCAAAATGCAGACACAGTACAAGTATTGTTTAAAACTGTGTTTGGCTAATGTGTATATGAGGCATGACTTTTTTGTTTAGATGTGGGTCCCATCTCCAAGATGTTGTTGTTGTTAGGTATTCTCAAGTCTAATCTGACTCATAAAGACCCTATGTATGATAGAATGAAACACTACCCAACCCTGTGCCATGCATATGATCTTTTTTGTTTGAGCTCAATGATGCAATAATTATGTGTCTTCTCATTTTGAGTTTTGCCATATCAGCAAATGGATGTCCCAGGGGCTTTACTCCATTCCCATTATGGTTGACTCTGCTTTGAAGGTGAGAGAAGGATATGCAGTCCACTCCCAAAAGAATAAACTATTGAAAACCCTATGAGGGTCACTATGAGTTGGACATGGCTCAACACTACCTAACAACTACTTCTTTGAGGAGGCAACTTTTCTCCAGTCATTTCTTGCGTGCCTTCCACCCTGGGGGCCTCATTTTTCAGCACTATATTTGAAAGTACTTCTCTGCTATTCATAGGGTTTTCAATGGCTAATTGTTTTGGGAGTGGGCTACCAGGTCCTTCTCCCATTTCCAAGATATCTATTATAACTGTGAATATTCCAAAATCTAAAAAAAAATGAAATCTGAAACACTTCTGGTCCTAATCATTTCAGATAAGGGAAGCTCAACCTATATTATGAAAATAGTATTGGCTTCCTTGATATTCTGAAAAGATCTCAGGATCCCCAGGGGTTCCACAGGCCACATACCCAGATCCATGATCATGGACATGCATGTGGCTCACTCTATCATGTCATATCTCAGCTTAAATATCATGATCTCAAAGAGGTCTATCCTCCGTAGTCACCCAGTAACTTACTGTCATACCACCCTATTTGTTTTTATGGTAGCACTCATCACTACTTTTCAGTTTATTGTTTACTTGTTTAGGTATTTATTGTCTTTCTCTTCCAACTAGAATATAAGACCTGAAAATGTCAAGACTTTGCCCTGTCAAATTCAATAACTGCATCTCTATAACCTAAAACAATCCTTGACAACTTAAGCACTCAATAAATGTTTTTGGAATAATTAAGTCAGGTTGAGATGATGCATAAGGAGTTAAGATTCTCAGCACTTCTCATTCAGATGGCATTATGGCTGCAAAGAGATATTTGCCCGTCACTCTGGATTATTTAGTCAACAATGGAAGGAACTTTTGAGTTCTACATTTTATATATATTAACTCAGTCCCCACTAGAATCCTGCAAGTTGGGTGTTATTTACCCCTGTTTACAGAAAAAGCATCTGAAGGTCAACAAGAAGTGTTAGAAACCTAAAGAGGTACTGAGTATAAAAGCAAAAAAAATTGAACTCATATCCTTTAGCTTCCTCCCAGGTGAAACAGTGGATTCACATTAAGATATACTCATAATTATTGCTCAAAGTAACAACGTTCCAAGAGTTGGCTGCCAAATGATGAGACAGTAGTCATTCAGAAAGTGTGTTTGTTAGAGGGAATTTTTTAAATAATTAAAATTGAAACTCTGAACTTATAACAAATGAGCAGCAGATTTTCAAAATTAACTTTTTTGCACATTTTAGAAATGTTTACCTCAACCTTCAATTCCCAAGAAACCATTGTATTTCTTCAGGTTTTTTTGCCCAGAAGTCCTTAGGATCTTTCCTAGAAACTGCAGCAATTATAAATGAGCATGCAGTTCTCATATTACATTCACACCAAAGACCTATCCTTTGCCCTTGTTCCTGGTTAGAGTAAGTGTATGACATGTGATAATATGCCATGACAGCAGAAAGACAGACTGGAACTTCACCGCAGCTTTTGTATCCTTACTTCACAGAACATGCCATGGAGAAGCTATGGTGGAATTTATAGGAATTACCCAGAAGTTGCCCGTAGCCGTACCACTGTGGTGTCTGATCCCATCAGACCTCGGAACCCAAGCAGGGTTGGGCCCAGTTAGTACTTGGATGGTAGATCGCCTGGGAACACCAGGTGGTAGAGGCTTGGGAGAAGGACCCAGTAGCCCACTCCCCAAAAACAATCAGCCATTGAAAACCCTATGAATATCAGAGAAGCAGGGACAATACTATTTCACTTGTTGTACGCAGGGTCGCTATGAGCTGGACATGGACTTGATGGCACCTAACAACAACAACCAAGAAGTTAGCATAGAACATGGAATATACATCCAGCTGCTTATTATCTAAACAGACACCCTGTTTGCTTCAGGTGTCAGCTATTTGAAATCTTCAATACCAAGGAGATATTTACTAAGAGGCTTTTGAGGGAGCTCTTTGACTAGCCCATTAGACACCAATATTTAAGAGACCTTTAAAAATAAATTCTGTAGGATTATGATTGCCAGCCCTCTGAGCTACAACTGAAAAATAAAGAGCAGGGCTAACCCAAGTTTTGTTTTTCAAGTATGCTTGAGAAACCTCAGGGCCACTTTACCTACAAGGGTTAGTGGTATGACTCTACAGGATGCACTGACAAAGCCTTTCTTTCCCACAATTATCTATTAAATTAATTCACCTTCAGTTAGAATATAAACACTCCTAGAACTGTCAGGAGAGGTTATTGTGAGACCCAGTTTTCTGAAAGCTGAACTGACCACCCAGCAGTTCTCAGCATTACCAAGGTAACTGTATGGTTTGAAGAGTAGAAGAAGTTATTTTGGAGTATGGAGGTCTGTCTGCAGAGAGGATTGACATACAGAAGACCAAAGGAAGGAAGGGGAAGGTCTCTGGGAAAGTATTTACCTGCCTTAGTCTTCCCCAGAGGGAACTGTGCTTGTGCTAGTGCCAGCTAACATTGGGTTCTCACCAGTAAAGGGAAAGGAACCTGCCTGTATAGTACAGAACAGCTACAGGGCAGGCCATTCCCACCCCGCTATCCTTGGTCAATTTCCTCAAAGGTGGGCAGGTTTGTAAAAACAAGTGGCTGGCAAGTCATGGTCCCAATTTGGCCTCTGTTAATGGAGTTTGAGGATATGGTTTAAATTCACTCTTCTAGGCTGGATGCTATGGCACAGACCTGTAATCCCAGCAATTTAAGAGGCTGAGGCAGGAGGATTTTGAGGTTGAGACCAGAAGCAGTTTGTGCAAGTTAGTGAAACCTTGTCTCAAAATAAAAAATAAAAAAGGGGCTGACGTACAGCTTGGTGGTAGAACACTTGCTTAGCATGTGTGAGCCTCTGGGTTCAACCCCCCTTCTGTGTCATTAATTAACTTATTCATTCTTCCCTTCATTGTAATTATGGTGTACAAAAGCACTCAACATTATCACCACTTAAGCACAGTAGGTGAAATATTTGCAAAGTGTGTAAATGGGTCACGTAATATGTTGTGTTCTCACTTTTTTAAAAACCTGTTTTCCCTAGAGATCCTTTCTCACTCTTATGCACATCCCTACCAGCAGGACGATGTCTGTGGTTTATGACATAAATTTAGCAGATATGTCGGAAAACCTTTCAGACTCCCACTCCCACAGTACATCCATCATGAAGAAGACACCACTCTACCATGTATCATAAATTTCTTCTCTCTTTATATATCTTAGGACTTTGAACCACTGTAGAGTTCTTGTTTGTGTTTTGGGAATTTTGTTTACTTGGGGTTTGTCCCCAATATCTGTGGAGATCCCTGCCAGTTTTTAAGCAGTGGGAAGCACCCAGAGGGGAAGGACTGAGCCATAAAAATGTGAAGGCTGCCTCCACGCGGGGGGCGGGGGGTACAGTTGATGGCACTGTTGCTAGTGGTTGGGGGTCATATTTTCACATTAATATTAACAGGCTTAGTTACCTGATACCCAGATTCTCTTGATTCCCATTAATAATCATGCCTGTGCTAAACTGTAAACCTAAAAAGGAAGATTCTGATGTCGCTGATCTATCCATTTTTGAATGTTCATAAGGTTGAACTTTTTCGCTGAAATATTTATATAGGTCACTGGAGAAAATAGCAGAGCCTGTTGTCCCACAGCCTCCTGCTACAGTACTCCCAAAAAAAGATCCACCCTCAAAACAGTCTGATTCTTCTACGTTGTTGTTGTTGTTGTTGTTGTTGTTAGGTGCCATTGAGTCAGGTCATAGAGACTTTATGTACAACAGAACAAAACACTCCCCAATTTTATGCCAGGAATATGATCCTCTCTATATTTAAGCCTATTGTTGCAGATACTGTGTCAATCCATCTAGTTGAGGGTCTTCCTTTTTTTTGTCAACCTGCCACTCTCCCAAACATGATTTCCTCCTTCAGGGATTGGTCCCTCCTGACTACATGTCTAAAATACATAAGACACAGTCTAGCCATCCTTCCTTCCAAGGAGCACTCTTGTTGCACTTCTAGGACAGATCTGTTGGATCTTTTGGCAGTCCATGATATATTCCATATTCATCTCCAGCACCATAATTCAAAAGCATCAGTTCTGCTCCTGTCTCCTTTATTCAGTGTCTAGCTTTCATGAGCATATGATGTGACTGAAAATACCCTAACATGAGTCAGGTGCACCTTCATCTTCAGTGTGAAATCTTTACTTTTCAACCCTTTAAAGAGGTCTTTTGCAACAGCTTTTCCTAATGCAATGCATCTTTTGATTTCTTGACTAATGCTTCCACAGCTCTTGACTGTAGAACCAAATAAAACAAAATCTCAGACAAGCTCAATCTGTTCTCCATTTGTCAGAAAGTTGTTTACTGACCCAAGTGTAAGGACTTTTGTTTTGTTGATATTGAAGCATAACCCATACTGAAGGCTATGTTCTTTGATCTTCATCAGTAAATGTTTCAAATCCTCTTCACTTTCAGCAAGCAGAGTTGTGTCACCTGCATAACACAGGTTGTTAATGAATCTTCCTCCAATCTGGATGCCATGTTCTTCTTCATAAAATCTAGCTTCTTGGATTATTTGTTCAGCATAGAGATTGAAGATGTGTGGTGAGAGAATACATCCTTGGTGCACACCTATCCTGACTTTAAACCAAGCAGTGTTTCCTTGTTCTGTTCAAATGACTGCCTCCTGATCCATGTACAGATTCCTGAGAGTACAATTAAGTGCTCTGGTATTCCCATTCTTCACAATGTTATCCATAATTTATTGTGATCCACACAGTCAAATGCCTTTGCATAGTCAATAAAACATAGGCAGACATCTTTCTGGTATTCTCTGCTTTTGGCTAATATCCATCTGACATCAGCAATGATGTCCCTTGTTCTACACACTCTTCTGAATCTAGCTTGATTTTCTGCCAGTTGCCTGTGTGTATACTGCTACAGTCATTTTTGAATGATCTTTAGTAAAATTTTGCTTTCGTGTGATATTAATGATATTGTTTGATAATTTCAAATTTTGTTGGGTCCTCTTTCTCAGGAATGGGCACAGATATAGATATCTCCCAGTCAGTTGGCCATGTAGCTGTTTTCCACATCTCTCTACTCTACCTTCTTACTGGAAAAAAATATGCTGTATTCATCTACCTAGCATCAACCTTTGCAAAGAAAAAACAGTTAGGGATCCACAAACATTAATTGATTTTTCCCCTGCCCTTTCTAGAATTTATCTTCTTCTTGCCCTAGAATTCAGCTCAAGCATTACCACTGCTGGGAAAGGGTACCATCTGTGCTTGGTGGAATACTGGAAAACCCTATAACAGCTCACCTGGCATGGCATCTAAATAATCTCCAGAGACTTGTTTGTGTTAGTAACCTAGCACCTAGCAAAGTGACTGGCATGTGCTAGACACTAAACACTTCCAAAATTCACAAATGACTAAATCTTTCCATCTTTTCAAAATTCCACACAACTTTTCTCACCTTTGAACATGTTTATTTGGTCTATTTCAAAGAACCCAGGACCCTCAGTAGCAACTAACAGTCAGTCTAGAACAGAGCTTTAACTCTGTGAGACATGAGTATGATACTTGCAAAGCCGTGAGGTAATGGAACTTCACTTTGGGGTCTTTACTGCGCATTTTGAGGACTACATAGAAATACAGGGGAATATCTCTGATCACAAAGGAACAAAGATGAGCAAAGTACTCATTATTTTTAGAGAAAGAAAGCTTAGAATACTATAGGAATGAAGACAGACCAGAAAAATCAAAAGCAGGAGCCTTTAAAATATTCTAAGTTTAATACCTCATGATTAGAAAGAAAAGTAATAAGCAGACTAAACTCTTCGTGCTTGGAAAGAAATATTAATCTCAACAAGTACACAAAAGAAATTCATCAAAGTGGTTATCTTTTACATCACTATCCTTTTAGTGTTTTTTAATGTGATTATATTCCCATGGGCCTGAAAAGCTACTAGTGTTGGTAGTATGATATGAACTAACCAAAATAATTTGACAGACCCACTGACCTGCTTTTGACTTCTAAGAAATACAAGTTAACTATCTGAAATTCTATGAAACCTGGGCTTATGGCAAAGATTATTTTATCTTATCATGGAAAGATGTCACCTGTTTCTTTAGTACAGATGACCTGTTGCACATGAAGTGTCTACAGATGTTGGATTTGTGATCTTTCCCCTTGTCCTTAATTTGAAACACATTGCATACATCTGTTCATTTCATTTCTGTCCAGAAGGACTCATTCTGGTGGGTTCCAGCCTATACCACATGTTTATAAGGTGCTTACCTAAAGAAATGCTTACTTACTAAGCCACCTATAGTATGTGGGCATACTTTGTACACATCCAAAGCAATAAGAACTGTTCCAAAGAGCTCTTATGGTCTGTTTTGTCCTCAAATAATTGGGATACAGACTCTTCTGAAAACCCAGGGAAAAAGCCTGAACTGGCCACCTAGACCAGAAGAAAATATAATTTTGCATACTCTCATCCCTGAATGTATTATTTCTTTGTCTAATCTCTATAGACTCAGATTCCATCAACTTGTTAATGTCCTCCTTCCTGCATATAAAGTTGCTTATTCACTTATTCAGGCCACATGGGCATACTCCCTGGGTGATCTCAACCACTCTTGTGGCTTTTAAATATCATCGCCACAATAATGACTCCCAAATTTATGCCTCTAGAATCATCCCTGTCCTGAATCTCAGGCTATGTGTGCACTTACTTTTATGATATCTATATAGGGCTAACAGGCTCCTTAAATTTAGCACATCCAAAACCAGTGCCGGTTTTCCCTTCATCCCTCAAGTCTGAACCTCCCCTGGGGTTTCCCATTTCAGTAAATGGTACCCCCATTCATCTTGTCACCTAAGCTGAAATCCTTGGGGCCGTCGTTAACTCTTTTCACTCTCTCATTTCCCCCATCTGATCCATTCATAAGTCCCATCAGCTCAACCTTCCAAATATGTGTCAAATCAGCTATTTTGGCACCTCTCTTCTGTTCCCTCTATTCTAATCTGTCATCACTATCATTCACTAACACTTCCACAAGAATTTCCTAACATACCCTGCTTCCAGTCTGATCCCACTACAATGCAATTTCCACATAGAAGCCAAAATAATATTTAAAAAATGTAGATCAGATCATATCACTTTCCTGCTATGGCTTCTGATAACCGTTAGAATACAATCCAAACTCCCACCCTGAACTACCAGTCCTTAACTGCTCTGATTACCTCTGTAGCCTTCTCTGGCCATGACATCTAGTCACTCTGGCCTTCTGGTTCATCATTAGTATCAAGCCCATTCCTGTTATGAGGGTATTGAATCAACTGTTCATCTTGCAAGGAAGACTCTGCTACCAGAAAGCTACATGACTTTCGTCCTTACTTCATTTAGAATATGCTTAAATGAGACCTTCCATGACTAAAACACCTAAAGAAGGATCCCACCACCTGCATCCTCAGTTCTCTTGCCCTGCCTTATGTTTTTTATACCACATTTTATAGATCTATTTGTGTGTTTGCATATTAATGTTTCTCCTGATGGAATGCCAGCTCTTAAAGAAGGACAGCTTTACTCTATTGCTGTATCCTCTGGTACCAGAGGCATGCATGACATCATGTACTATATGTGGTAGGCAGTCAGTATTGGTTAAATGAGTGAAAACACAGTGTAGCCATCTTTATTTCAGGCGTTATGCTACAGGAAAAGAAAAAGGAGAAAACAGCATGACTTATGCCCTTGGGAACTTTCCCTGGGTGGCAGAGACAGATGTATAAGCAGTTCTGTGATACTGATATGGCTGGGTGCTGGGGAAGCTCCAGCATGAATCCCCCACCCGTGCCTGCAGGAGTCGGAAAATAACGGGAGGAGCTGACATTTGAGATTATTCCTGAAGGATGAGCAAGTGTTTTCTAGACAGAGGAGAATGGGAAGGGCACTTTGTGTGTGGAAATAGCACATACTGCAGCTTGAAGCTGTGACAGGACAAGTATCAGCGAGCCCTGAATATGACCAGCTTATGCGAGAGTCCTGTGAGATAAGTTTAGATCAATGAACTGCTAGGAAGCAGCAATTTGTTTTAGTCCTGGCCCGCAAATATCCTCCCTGGAGTCTTCTCTTTGAGTAAATGACACCCCCATTCATATAATTGCTCAAGCTGAAACTCAGTGATGCTTCACACTTTTCATTCTCTCAGATTTCACATCCAATCTATTAGCAAATCCCATCAGCTCTACCTTTCAAATACATACAAAAGCCAGCCTCTTGTCACTGGTCTTCTGTACCGTCCCTAGTTCAAGCCACCATCACTCACCTGGACTGTCCCAAGAGCTTCCCAACAAGCCTCCCTATTTCTTTTCTTACTCTACCATGTCCTATATTCCACACAAAAAAACAAGATTGTCATTGCAAATGGCTTTCAAGTTAGAACTGGAAGAGCAACTTGGGTCAGTATCAACTAAATGGATGCCTAATAAAAATTGTGTGGGCTGAAGTTTTAGCTCAGTTGGTAGAATGCTGCTCTGCATTCTCCAAGGTCCCAGGTTTGATCCCAAGCACTGCAAAAATAGGAGGAGGACATGACAATCCTCTCGCCGAGGAATCCCAAATCGTTCAGCCACTGAAAACCCTATGATGGTCACTATGAGTCACACTCAGCTTGATGGCACCTAAAAACTATTAAAAATTGTGTGTGTGTGTGTGTGTGTGTGTGTGTGTGCGTGTGTGTGTGTGTGTTTTGAGGAAAAGGAAAGACATTTTCATATCAGACTTTTTAAATTCTTTGTATGCAATGCAATCATGTTGTTTGTTTGTGTTTTGTTTGTTTTTAAGATAGGGTCTTGCTATGTAGTCCAGGCTGGCCTTCAACTCCTTGAACTCATGATTCCTCCTGCCTCAGCCTCCTGTGTTCTGGGACTCCAGGTGTGTGCCACCATGCCTGGCCTTGTATACCTTATCTTTATGCTTCTGTGGCATCATGGTATGTGGTTATGTGTTCAGGCAGGAGGTGGGATCCGTTATTGAAAAGACAGAGACTCCTTCATACTTGTCATTATTCTCACAGTTACCTGCCTTGTACCTGACACACACAGTCAATATACCATGAATGTCAGTGAAAAAATTATTCTTCACTTTGCAACAGATTCACTGCTGGATTCCTTTAGTGATCTTCCCTCCTATCCTTTAAAATGATCAATTTCCTATAGTTTATGTACATTTAATGGTTAGGCAAACATGTCTTGTTATTGTTAGGTGCCATCAAGTCAGTATCTGACTCATAGCGACCCTCATAGGGTTTTCAATGGCTGACTGTTTCGGGATTGCCTTGGGAGTGGATTGCCAGGTCCTTCTCCCACTTTTGCGGTGCTGGGAATTGAACTCGGGACCTCAGAGACTGCAGCGCAGCGCTCTACCAACTGAGCTAAATCCCAGCCCTAAACATGTCTTAGGTAAACCAATAAGATCTAATTGTCTTCTCATCAGAATCCAGTACATGTAGCTAAAGTAGTGGTAAGAAGAGGATTCATGGCCTAGAATACTTATCTTGGCAAATAAGAATAATAGAAATAAGTGAATTAAGTATCTAACTCAAAATGTCAGGAAAAAAACAATAAACCTAAGAAACACTGCAGGACAGAAATAATAAAATTAAAGCAGAAAATCATGAATTTAAAATTAAAGAAATTAAAGAGTTAATGTTATACCTTAAATCTGGAATGTCACCCAAAATCTCATGTATTGAAGGCTTAGTCCCAGCTGGTAATGCAGTATTAGGAGGTGGGGCCTCATTGGAGGAAGGAGGTCACTAGAGGCATTCCTTTCAAGGATATATTGGGACCCTCGCCCCTTTACACACACACACACACACACACACACACACACACACACACACACACACTCCTCCACCTCTTTCTCTGCTTACTGGCCACCGTGCAATGAGCATCTTTGCTCTATCACATGCTTCCATGTCGTAGACCCAGAAACAATGGAACCAAGTGATTGTGGACTGAAACCTCTGAACCTATGAGCCAAAATAAATCTTTCCTCCTTTGAGTTGATTTATCTCTGGTATTTTGTTACAGTAACAGGAAACTAGCCTAATGTGCAAAAAGCACATTATTTGAAAGCATCAATAAACATTGGAAACTTTAGCTTACTTGGTGAATAAAAACAGGGGAAATAATAAAATGAAGTAAATATAATGTAATATTAAAAAATTATAAAAGTTCATTTTACCCAGCTTTTTATAAATAAATTTTAAAAACTAAAATTGTTACAAACAATAACAGAACTCAAGTACCAATTGATTATGTAAGAATGAACATTCTTCATATATGTGATTAATAACTGGTTAGAAGATACGGAAGAAAAGATCTTACTTATAATAACAAAAGAAAAATTCAGCTATAAGCATATGTAAATATATGTAACGTATATACTTATAGACATTAAATATGTACATTTATATAAATATGTGTACAGACTCAGGAATGGAACTTAAGATATTTGTAAGATATAAATATTTGTTTCTATAAAGAAACAAATCTTTTTTAAAATCCTCTTGAGATGCAGAGGAAACACACTTGTGAATGAATTTGAAAAGTAATCCCTATTCTTGGGTAGAAAATCTCAGTGTCACAAATTTAACATAATAATCCCAGTAAAAATGACAACCAACAGAATATTTTGTAATCAAACAAGCTGACACTGAAGTTCATGTAAAAAAGATTTTAAAATCAAGAATAACAAAAATAGAAAAATTACTCTTTAGATACTAAAATGTTATACATATATGGATATTAATAGACAAGTCAATGGTACAATATACAGTCTAGAAATAATTATAATTGAAAATTTAGTTTTCATTAGGAGGCCTCTGATATCAATGCAATAAAACTGGATTGTTTAATAAATTGTACTATGACAATAGCTGTTAGAGAAAAAAATTTAATAGTTCCTCTTTATGCTAAGATAAATTCTAAGTGGATCAATAACTTACTTCAGAAAAATTAACCTTAAAAATACAAAAAAAACGTCCAGGGGGAAGCTGTTAATAGCTTCAAGTGGAGGAGACCTGTCAAAGTATAACACAAAATCCAGAAGCCATAAAATAAATGTGGTTACATAAAAATGAAAAATTTCTGAGGGGCAAATACCACCATAAGCAAAGGCAAAAGACAAATAACAAAGTAAGAAAAAATATTTTCACAACTCATATAGAAAAAGACCACATATCCTAAATATGTAAAGAACTTTTATAACAAAGAAAAATATTAACAATGCAATAGAAAAGAAGTAATAAGATTAACGATTTATAGAAAATATAAATAGCTTCTCATAAACATACAAAATATACCCAGCTTCATTTGTAAAAATGAATGCAAATTAAAACTATAATGAGATGCTGTTTTTCACTTAGCAAATAGGCAGAGATTTCAAAAGTCTATCAGGAAAACTGTCTGGAACCATAGCCCCTTGGCACCTTATCTCATCAGATCTCATCAGCTAAGCAGGAGACTGCCTGGAAACACCAGGTTCTATAGGCTTGGGAGAAGGACCTGGCAGTTCACTCTCAAAAAAACAATCAGCCACTGAAAACCCTATGAATGATAGAGAAGCACCAACAGTAGTGCTGGGCATGTCAGTGTCAAGTAGCGTTTCATCTGTCATACATAGGGTCACTATGAGTCAGACTCAATGGCATATAACAACATTAGCAAGACTCTGGATAAAGAGGTGCTGTTGGAGATTGCTGGTAAAGGGACTGGGGCTTTAGCTCAGTTGGTAGGGTGCTTGTTTAGCATGCATTGATTCCCTGGATTCCATCCCTAACACCACACACACACACCAAAAAAAAATTGCTGGTAGGAATATAAATTGGTGCAACCTCAAAGAAGGACAACATGGCAGTATCAAAATTATGAAGCTCAAAGTAGTCTCCTCTCCCCTATGGAGGATATGTTCCAAAATCCTTAGTAGGAGTCTGAAAGGACGAATAGTAGCAAACCTTATAATTTGATGCCTTTTCCATCTTAATTAAGCATTTATCACACATTGTGGCTATAACATTTTCATTTTGAGGTATGACAGAAAACCCAACATGAATTTCTTTTTTCTTCTTCACAACTACATCAATAGAAGATTTATTCTTACATATGAATTTCTTTCCTAAGTCAAAATTTTCACCTTCTCACTTGGAGTAAGCACTTTGCAGCTTCTCTGTGGTATCATATCCAAGCAGTCAACATCACTACTCTTGCACTTTGAGGTCATTATTAAGTGAAATAAGGGTTCCTTGGAGACAAACACTGCAATATAGCAACAGTTCGTCTGATAACCAGCATAGCTACTAAATGACTAATGGACTGGCTGAGTACAGAGCAGGGATATGCTGGATTTTGGGATTCTTTGTAGGCAGGGCAGAGCTAGATGGCACAAGATTTCATCATGCTACTCAGAATGGTGCATAATTTAAAACTTCTGAACTGTTTATTTCTGGAATAGTCCACTTAATATTTTCAAACCATGCTCGACCATGGGTAACTGAAACCATGGGTAACTGAACCTTAGAGAGTAAAACCATGGATAAGGCAGAACTTTTGTGTATCCTTTGGTCCATCAATTCCACTTCAGGAAAAACTTATGAATATGCTTCACACATACAGAATCACAAGGCTATATGTTACAACCTTGTTTATAATAACACAGAATGACAACAACCTAAATATCTGTCCATAGAGAACTGGTTGTATAAATCATACTATGTCCTTATGGTGGAATTCTATGAAACCATAAGACAAGATGATATGGAATGATATGGCATGGAATGATATCCAAGTTATGTTTTTAAGTGAAAGAACAAAGTTCATGACAGTGATATAGTATATAAACTTTTATGTGATAGAAGAGAAACATTTAGGTCTATATCTAGATAGATAGGTGCATACATACATACATACATACTTTGCTTAAATAAGCATGAAAATCCCTCTAGAAGGAGACACAAGAAGCCTTTTTGTTGCCTCTAGAACATGGAACAGAGCAATCAGGAAGCTGAGAATTTAGAGACTCTACTTTTTAAATTTTTAATTAGCATATATTAATTGTAAAAATGGGGTTCATTTTGATGTTTTCAGGCATGCATTTAATGTACTTTGATCATATTCACCTTCTGTTACCCTCTCTTATCCCTCACCCCCCTCAATCCCTTCCTCTTCCCTAATAGTTCCCCTTCTACTTGTATGCTGTTTTTTCTCCTAGATTCCTCATATGAGACAAAACATGTGGTATTTGTCTTTGAGTTTGGCCTATTTCGCTTAACATAGCTCCTATTTCATCTATTTTCTTGCAAGAAATATGATTTCATTCTTCTTTGTGGCTACATAATACTCCATTGTATGTATATAGCACATTTTCTTTGTCCATTCATCCACTTATGGGCATCTAGGCAAACTACCTAACTTGGCTATTGCGAATAGTGCTGCAGTGAATATGGGTATGCAGGGATTTCTAGTGTATGCTGACTTTGATTTCTTCAAATAATTACCTAGGAATGGTATAGTTGGACTATATGGTAGTTCTACTTTTAGTTTCTTAAGGAACCTCCATACTGATTTCCATAATGGATGTATTAATTTACATTTCTACCAAGAGTACATAAAGGTTCCCTTTCTTCTTGAAACCTCACTAGCATTTGGGTTTTTTGTTATTGTTTGGTTTGGTTTTTGGTTTTGTTTTTTGTTTGTTTGGGACTTTCTGATGAGAGGCATTGACTGAGACAAGATGGAATCTCAATGTCATTTTGATTTACATTTCCCTGACGGTTAAAGATGTTTCACATTTTCTTCATGTGTTTATTGGCAATTTGTACTTCTTTTGAAAAGTGTTCAGTTCATATGCCCATTTATTGGCTGGATTATTTGTTCTTTTAGTGTCTAATCTTTTGAACTTGTTATATATTCTGCATATTAATCCCCTGTCAGATGAATAGCCAGCAAAGATTTTTTCCATGTCTGTAGGCTGCCTCTTCACTCTGTTGAAGTTTAAACTTGATACAATCTCATTTTTCAATTCTTGCCATCATTTCCTGAGCTACTGGAGTTCTATTAAAAAAGTTATTGCCTATATCATGAAGTGTTCCCTGTTTTCCTCCAGGAATTCAAATTTTCAAGTCTTACATTCAGGTCTTGCATCCATTCTGAGTTGATTTTAGTAAAGAGTAAGACATAGGGATCTAGTTTCATTCTTTGACACTTGTGTATTCAGTTTCCAAGCAGCATTTGTTGAAAAGGATTTTTTTTTCCAACATATGTTTTTGACACCTTTATGGAGGATCAGATAGATGTAGCTGCATGGGTTTATTTCTGGGTCCTCTATTCCATTGGCTCATGTGTCTGTTTTTGTGCCAGTACCATGCTGTTTTTCTTACTATGGCTCAATAGTATAATTTGAAATTGGATATTGGGATAACACAAGCATTGCTCTTTTTGCACAGGATTGTTTTTGCTATTTGAAGTGTTTTGTGCTTCCATAGCAATTTTAGAGCTGTTTCTTCTATTTTTCTGAAGAATAAGGGACAGTGGCATTTTTATAGAGATTGTATTGAATTCGTAGGTCACTTTCAGGAATATGGCCATTTTAACACTATTAATTCTATCCATGAACAGGGAAGAGCTTTCCATCTTCTCTTCAATTTCTTTCTTCAGGGTTTTATACCATCATAGAGGTTTCTTTTTTTCTTTCTTTCTTTCTTTCTTTTTTTTTTTTTTTTTTTTTTTTTTTTTTTTTTTTTTTTTTTTTTTTTTTTTTTTTTTTTTTTTTTTTTTTTTTTTTTTTTTTTTTTTTTTTTTTTTTTTTTTTTTTTACTGCTTAGAAGAAATTTTCTTCTTTTTTTATTGGAAATTTTGAATGTACACTCTAATGTGATCCATTCTGATGTGCTTTTCATTATGACATTTCCGATATGCATTTTGTTATACATTATACAGATAAGTTCTCCCTTACCCTCTTGTGCACTTCCTCCCACCCCCTCCTACCCCACCCCCTGCGAAAGACTTTTCTTCCATCTCCTTGTCTTTTTATGGTAATATTTTTCTATATGTCCTTGGGTTCCAAGTATGTTTAAGATAGAAACTTTTTCTGTAGTGAACTTTCTTTTTACATTGTCAGCACTATTACATGAATTTTGTAGTCCATCTATAATAATATCATTCTTTGGTATTATTGGTGATATTATAATTATTTCTAGGACTATTAAAGTTGGGGTGTTCACCTTGAGGTCACCCCCTCCCCATTCCTCATTCCTCCTTGTCCCTCCTCTCTCCCCTCTCTTCTCCCAGGATTTCCTCCTTTTGCTAGATCTCTCCCTCCTTCTATTGCATCCCCCAAATTGTTCCTTATTCGCTGGGTCCATGTTACCCTTTTTTAAAAATTATGTTCCGACCTCTGCATAGGATTTTTTCCTTCTTATAATTTTGATTCAGCTCCCACATATGAGTGAGAACATGTGGTATTTCTCTTTCTGATCTTGTATTCATTCACTTAAAATAATTTTCTCCAATTCCATCCATTTTGCTGCAAATGACATTATTTCATTTTTTGATTGCTGAGTAGTATTCCATTGTGTTTATGTACCATAGTTTTTTAATCCATTCTTCTGTTGATGGGCACTTTGGTTGATTCCATATCCTTGCTATTGTGAAAAGTGCTGCATTGAACATGGAGATGCAGGTATCTCTGTGGTATGATGACACATCTCCCTTTGGGTAAATTCCCAATAGTGTCCCAATAGCTGGGTCATACAGTAGATCTATTTTTAGTTTTTTAAGATACCTCCATATGGATTTCCACAGTGGTTGGACCAATTTACAGCTCCACCAGCAATGTAAGAGTGTTCCCTTTTCTCTGCAACCTCGCCAGCATTTGTTGTTACTTGTTTTATTGATCTTGGCCATTCTTACTGGTGTAATGTGAAATCTCAGAGTTGTTTTAATTTGCATCCCTATTGGCTAAGGATATTGAGCATTTTTTCATGTGCTTCATGGCTTTATGGACCTCTTCATTTGAGAGCTGTCTATTCAGTTCCTTTGCCCATTTGTGTATTGGGTTATTTGTTTTCTTGGGTATTTTTATCTGAAGTTCTTTATAAATTCTGGCAATTGATCTTTGATGCGAAAACTTTTTCCCATTCAGTGGGGATTTCCTTGACTCTGTTAATTGTTTCCTTTGCTGTACAGAAGCTTTTTAATTTCATGTAATCCAATTTATCTATTCTTGTTGCAATTTTTTGAGCAGTTGGAGTCCTATTAAGGAAATACTTTCCTATGCCTATATGTTGGAGTGTATTGCCTATCTTGTCTTCTATAAGTTTTAAAGTTTCTGGTTTTATGTTGAGGTCTTTTATCCATTTTGAGTTAACTGTCGTGCATATTGAGAGATGTGGGTCGGTTTTCATTTTTCTGCAAGCGGATGTCCATGTTTCCCAGCACCATTTATTGAAAAGGCTATCCTTTTTCCAGTATACTTGCTTTGCTCCTTTGTCAAAAATTGGGTGGCTATAGGTGTGTTAAGATATCTCTGGATCTTCTATTCTGTTCCACATGTCTTCAGGCCTATTTTTGTGCCAGTACCAAGCTGTTTTTGCCATCACTGCCCTATAGTATAGCTTAAAGTCAGGGATTTTGATTCTACCTGCACTAGTTCTGCAGCTTAAGAGTGTTTTGGCTATACATGGTCTTTTGTGATTCTATATGAATTTTTGGATCATTTTTTCTACTTCTGTAAAGTCAGTCAATGGAATTTTAATGGAGATTGCATTAAATCTATAAATTGCTTTTGGTAGGATAGCCATTTTTACTATATTGATTCTCCCCATCCAGGAGCAGGGAAGGTCCTTCCATTTTTTAGTGTCCTCTGCTATTTCTTTCTTTAATGTTTTGACATTTTCCTTGTAGAGATCTGAGGGGTCTTTGGTTAGATTGATTCCAAGGTACTTAATTCTCTAGTGGGCTATCGTGAAAGGTATTATTTCTGTAATTTCCTTCTTTTCCTGGTTACAGTTGGTGTAAAGAAAAGCAATTGATTTTTGTGTATTGATTTTATATCCTGCCGCTTTGCTGAAGTTGATTAGATCTAAAAGTTTTCTGAATGAGGTTTTGGGGTCTTTTAGGTATAGAATCATATCATCTGCAAATAAGAATAATTTGACCTCTTCATTGCCAGTTTGTATCCCTTTGATTTCTTTCTCTTGTTTGATTGCCCTGGCGAGGACTTCAATTACCATGTTAAAGAGAATAGGAGAGAGTGGATATCCTTGCCTTGTTCCAGATCTAAAAGAAAATGGTTTCAGTTTTTCTCTATTTAATATAATGTTGGCTGTAGGTTTGTCATTGATGAGTTTTATGATGCTAAGGTATTTGCCTGTTAGACCTATCTTCTCCAGGGTTTTTATCATAAAAAGGTGTTACTCTTTGTCAAAGACCTTTTCAGCATCAATTGAGATGATCATGTGGTTTTTGTTTGCCAGTTTCTTGATATGTTGGATTACATTAATTGATTTCCATATATTGAACCAGCCTTGCATCTGTGTAATAAATCCCACTTGGTCATGGTGAATAATCTTTTTAATATGTTGCTGGATTCGGTTTGCCAGGATTTTGTTAAGGATTTTTGCATCTATATTCATAAGGGAGATGGGTCTATAATTCTCTATCTTAGATGAATCTTTTCCTGGTTTAGGTATCAGGGTGATGGTAGCTTCAGAGAATAAGTTTGGGAGTGTTCCCTCCTTTTCTACTTTTTGGGAATAATTTGGGGAAGACAGGTATTATATCTTCTTTGAAAGTTTGGTAAAATTCTGCTGTGAACCCATCAGGACCTGGGCTCTTCTTTGTTGGGAGACTTTTTATTACCTTTTCTATTTCCATGTATGTAATGGACTTGTTTAGGTCACTTATGTCATCTGGGGTTAGCTTTGGTAAGTCATATGTGTTAATAAATTTATCCATTTCTTCTGTATTTTCATATTTTTGGGAATACAGTCTCTCATAGTAATCCCTGACAATTTTCTGCGTTTCATTGTAGTAGGTGGTTATGGATATGTTTTCCTTCGTAATCCTTACTGTGTTAACTTTTTCCTTTTTCTTTTTGATGAGATTGGCCAGAGGAGTGTCTATGTTATTAATCTTTTCAAAGAACCAGCTCTGAGTCTTATTTATTTTTTGAATTATCTTTTTAGATTCTAATTGAGATATTTCTCCCTTTATTTTTGTAATTTCTTTTTGGATGCTCCTTTAGGATTGATTTGTTGTTGCACCTAGTGTCTTAAGGTGCATCATTAGGTCATTTATTTGGCTCTTCTTTACTTTATTGATGAAGGCACTTAATGCTATAAACTTCCCTCTTAAAACTGCCTTTGCATTATTTCACACTTCCTTGTTGTTGTAGTTGTAGTTGTTGTTAGGTGCCGTCCAGTAGGGTCTGACTCATAGCAACCCTGTGTACAACAGAACAAAAAACTGCCCAACACTGCTGTGATTATATTCTTTTTTATGTCTAAGCCTATTGTTGTAATCACTGTGTTAATCCTTCTAATTGGGCGTTTTCCCTTTTTTCACTGACCGGCCACTTCCCCAAACATGATGTCCTTCTCCAGGGATTGGTCCCTCCTGACAACATGTTCAAAATACATAAGATATAGACTAGCCATCCTTACTTCCAACGAGTATGCTTGTTGCACTTCTTCTAGGACTGATCTCTTGGTTCTTTTGGCAGTCCATGATATATTCAGTATTTCCAGCACCATAATTCAAAAGCATCAGTTTTTCTCCTGTCTCCCTTATTTACTGTCGAGCTTTCATAAGCATATGATGCAACTGAAAATATGACATGAGTCAAGTGTACCTTCTTCTTCAATGTGACATCTTTACTTTCCAACATTTCAAAGAGGTCTTTTGCAACAGCTTTTCCTAATGCAATGCATCTTTTGATTTCTTGACCAGTGCTTCCACAGCTCTTGACTATAGAACCAAGTAAAGCAAAATCTCAGACAACCTCAATCGTTTCTCCATTTATCATGAAGTTGCTTCCTGATCCAGTCATAAGGATTTTTGTTTTGTTGATGTTGAGGCACAGTCCATACTGAAGGTTGTGTTCTTTGATCTTTATCAGTAAATGTTTCAAATCCTCTTCACTTTCAGCAAACAGCTGTATCATCTGCACAACGTAGGTTGTTAATGAATTTTCCTCCAATCATGATGCCACATTCTTCTTCATAATGTCCAGCTTCTCAGATTATTTGCTCATCATAGAGATTGAAGAGGTATGATGAAAGAATACAGCCCTGACACACACCTTTCCTGACTTTAAACAAAGCAGTGTTTTCTTGTTCTGCTTGAGTAACTGTCTCCTGATCCATGTACAAATTCCTCATGAGTACAATTACATGCTCTGATATTCCCATTCTTCACAATGTAATCCACAATTTATTGTTATCCACACAGTCAAATGCCTTTGCATAGTCAAAACAGACATGTTTCTGATATTCTCTGCTTTCAGCTAATATCCATCTGACATCTTCAATGATGTCGCTGGTTCCACACCCTCTTCTGAATCCAGCTTGATTTTCCAGCAGTTCCCTGTCTGTACACTGCTGCAGTCACTTTTGAATGATCGGTACCAAAATTTTACTTGTGTATGATATTAATGATATTGTTCAATAGTTTCCACATTCAGTTGGATCTCCTTTCTTGGGGGAAATATATATATATATATATTTTATATATATATATATATATATATATATATATATATATATATTTTATATATATATATATATATATATATTTTATATATATATATATAAAGATATATATATATCTTTTCCCGTCAGCCATGTAGCTGTTTTCTCTTGGCATCACACTTCTTTATGGCTGAATAAAACTCCGTGGTGTATATATACCACATTTTCCTTATCCATTCATCTGTTGATAGATGCATAGGTTCATTCCATATCTTGGCATCTTGGCTATTGTGAATAGTGCCACAATAAAAATGGACGTGCATGTATTTCTGTATGCTCAGTGCCATCAAGTCAGTGTCCGACTCATAGCGACCCTATGTACAATAGGTGAAACACTGTTGAGGTCCTTCTCTGCTATTCATAGGGTTCCCAATGGTAGATTGTTTTTTGGGAGTGGGTTGCCATGTCCTTCTCCCAAGCCTCCAGCACCTGGTGTTCTGATGTGGTCTCCCATCCAAGGATTAACCAGGTCCAACCCTGCTTAGCTTCTGAGATCTAACCAGATTAGATGCCACAGTGGTACGGCTGCATGCATATTTCTGTATATGTTGACTTATATTCCCTCGGATATACTTGGATTCCCTTGGATATACTTCCCCAGAAATAGTATACCTGAGTCATATGGTAGTTCTATTTTTAGTTTTTTGAAGTGCCTCCATATTGCTTTCCATTGTGGCTGCACCAACCTACATTCCCACTGTCAGTGTACAAGATTTCTTTTCTCCCCAAATCTTTGACAGCATTTGTTGTTGTTTGTTTTGTTGATGCTAGCCATTCTGACTGAGATGAGATGGTATTCAATGTAGTTTTGATTTGCATTTTCCTAATGATGAAAGATGTTGAGCATTTTTTCATATGTTTATTGGTCATTTGTATTTCTTCTTTTGAGAACTATGTGTTCAATTATTTACCCATTTTTGACTGGATAATTAGCTTTGTTAGTATTTAACTTTTGAGCTTTTTATATATTCTAGATATTAATCTCTTGTCTGATATTTAACTAGCAGAGATTTTCTCCCATTTTGTAGAGTATCTCTTCACTCTGTTAATTGTCTACTTTGCTGTGCAAAAGCTTTTTAATTTCATGCAACCTCATCTGTCAATTCTTACTGTGATTTCCTGTGCTACTGAGGTTCTTTTCAGAAAGCCCTTTTCTAGGCCTATGTCTTGAAGTGTTTTCCCTGTTTTCCTCTAGCAGATTCGGAGTTTCAGGTCTTACATTAAGGTCTTCAATCATTTTGAACTGATCTCTGCATAGGATGAGAGAGAGGGGTCTAGTTTCAGTTTTGTACATAAGGATATCCAGTTCTCCCAGCACCATTTGTTGAAGAGGCTGTGTTTTGTACAACTTATATTTCTGGTACTTTTATCAAACATCAGGTGACTATAGCTGTATGGGGTTATTTCTGGATCTTCTCTTCTATTCTGTTGGTCTACGTGTCTGTTTTTGTGCCGGTATCATACTGTTTTTGTTATGATGGTGCCATAGTATAATTCAAAATTAGATTTTGTGATACCCCCTGCATTGCTCTTTCTGATCAGGATTGCTTTGATGATTTGGGGTTTTTTGTGATTCCATATGAATTTTAGGAATTTTTTCTATTTCTGTGAAGAATGTCATTGGAATTTTGGTGTAGATTACATTGAATCTGTCGATTGTTTTCAGTAATATAGCCACTTCCACAATATTAATTCTTCCAATCCATAAGCATGGGGGATCTTTTCATCTGCTACTTTTTTCTTCAATTTCTTTCTTCAGTGTTTTAAGTTTACCTTTGTTGAGGTCTTTCACCACCTTGGTTAGGTTTATTCCAAGGTATTTTAGTCTTGCTGAAGCAATTGTGAATGGGATTGCTTTTCTGATTTCTCAGCCTGGTTGTAATTGGCATATACAAAAGCTATCATGTGTTGATTTTTGTATCCTGTTCCTTTGCTGAAAGTGTTTATCAGCTCTATAAGAGTTTTCTGGTGGGCCCTTTATGGTTTTTTAAGTGTAGGATCATATTATCTGCAAATAGGTATAATTTTACTTCTTCCTTTCCTATTTGGGTCCTTTCTATGTCTTTCTCTTGCTTTATTACTGTGACTAAGAGTTCGATTACTATATTGAATAACAGTGGAGAGAGTTCCTGCTGTAATTTTTTGAATAAACTTTCTATGCCTTTATATTTTATCTCAGCTCCTTCTACAGTCCCCTGGATTCTTAGATTTGGTCTCTTGATCATGTTCCAGAGTTTTCTGAAGCTGTGATCATGCTCTTTTATTCTTTATTGATATGTGAATGTCGTATTTCCTCAACCTTGTCATATATCCCTGATATTCTTTCTTCTGCTTGATCTAGTCTACTGCTGATGCTTTCCACTGTTTTTTTATTGAGTTCTTTATTTCCAATATTTGTTTCTTTGTTTTCTCAAAATCCCAATTTCCTTCCTGAATTTATCATTCATTTTTCTGACATTGTCTTCTACATTGGTGACTTTCTGATCTAGGTCCAGAATTGATTTCCTTACTTCATTCATCTGCTTGTTTGTGTCTTCTTTGAAGTCATTAATCAATTTTACAAGTACCCTTTTGAATTTTTTTGTCTGATATTTCAACTAAATCAGGATCTTTTGATTCAGTAATTGGAGAATTACGGTGTTTTGGAGCAGATGTATTGCCTTGCTTTTTCATGTTTCTTGTGCTTCCATTTTGTGATTTGTGCATCTGTTGGGATGAATATCTCTTTCACTTTTATCTGGGGATCTTCTTAGCAAGCAGCTCTCTCTTGAGAGCTCCCTCACTACCACTCCAAGGGGGTAAGACAAACCACTATGACAGGTACAATATCCAACCAAAGCAGATATAGAAATACACTTAAAATAAATTAAGGCCAACTATTACACTACCAATATGCATAGAACAAAAAATGGTGACAATGATATAAAGTAAGCTATGAAGTTATAAATAATTTAGGATGAACACAAAAACAGTAATTACCTGAAAGAAAGGAGGGCAGAAAAAGGGGAGAAAGAAGCAGTGAGGATTAAGCAAAAGAAGGAAGAAGAAGAAAAGGAGGAGGAGGAGGAAGTGGAGGAGGAGGAGGAGGGGGAGGAAGTAGGGGAGGAGGAGGAGAGGAAGAAGAAGAAGAAGGAGAAGGAGAAGAAGAAAAGAAGCAGTTAGAAGGGAGAGGCTGGGCACAGTGGCACATGCCAGTGACTCAGGAGTCAGAGCCAAGAGGATTGCAGATTCAATGTCAGAGGCAGACTGGGTAATTTAGCAAGACCCTGTCTCAAGATAAAAAATATAAAGGGGAGGGTTGGGCTGCAGCTCAGTGGCAGAGTGCTTGCAAAGGATGCACAAGACCAGAGGCAGCCTGTGCAACTCAACAAGATCCTGTCCCAAAATAAAAATAAGAAAAGGGCTGAGGGTATAGCACAGTGGTAGAGCACTTGCCCAGGCAAAGCTCTGGGTTCAATCCCCAGCACAGCAGGAAAAAAAAAAAGGCAAATACTGGAGTGAGCAGCTTCTTTGTATAGACTCTAATATTGGAGTCTATTGTATGGAGGTAGTGGATAGTTGAATTTGGAGTCTCTTATCTGTCCTTAGTTTAAGGTTGCCAGTGTCCCCAGTCCCCCTCTGGAGATGGAGTTGTCTCCTTTCTCCAGGGTTGGGGCCTACAGTCCACCTTGCCCAAGTCTCCTGCTGCCTGAATTTCTCAGCATGTTGGTGTCCTACCTTCCCCTTCTCTATAACTGCCTGCCACTTCTATGTCCAACGTGGGGTTGTGGCAGGCTACCCCTCTTGCTCCCCAATCCATGATTATTCTTTATGTTCAGGCCTTAGGAGTATCTCATTCTCATACAATAGGTTCCTTCTCAAGATGGTGCCTGGTCACAGCCCTCCAAGATATGGAATGTATCAAAATGGGTCTCTTCTCCAATGCTGACCCCTGAGTTGGGAAGAGCTACTCTCTCTAAATCCACCAAATGGATCCAAGGGCTTCAAGAACTATGGGCTTGTCCTGGGAGACTGCCAGTGTGCTTATCAAGGACATCCAGCTTACTTTTAGGGAGGCCTCCTGACCTCTCGGCCTGCAGCTGTAGCCCTGTGGCATCCGATCCCGTCAGATCTCGGAAGCTAAGCAGGGTCAGGCCTGGTTAGTACCTGGATGGGAGACCACCTGGGAATACCAGAAGCTGTAGGTTTGGGAGAAAGACCTGGCAACCCCCTCCCAAAAATCAATCTGCCATTGAAAACCCTATGCACAGTAGAGAAGCACTGACGGTAGTGTTTCCCCTGTTGTACAGAGGGTCGCTATGAGTTGGATACCGACTCGAGGGCACCTAACAACAACAACCTGACCTCTCCACCACTAGGAAGCCATGGCTGGATATGTGCCCTGACTGCCTCTCATTGTGCAGCCCCTCCATTCTCTGAAATCTGAGACCATTCTGTCACCTCCTTTGTGATCTCTGTGCTTTTCTAGTCTTTCTCTCTTTGGAATAGAGACTGTTCCTTCCTATCTTGACTTCATTTTTCACTATGCTATATGGACACTGCCTCTAAATTCGCCATCTTGTACCGGAAGTGTTTTTTCTTTGTTTTCTGTTGCAATTAGGATTGTTTTTGTGGTTTCCTTCTCAGCAAGTTCATTATTAGTACATTGTTGTTGTTGTTTTGTTGTTGTTAGGTGCCATTGAGTCAGTGTCCAACTCACAGTGACCATATGTACAACAGACGAAATACTATTGTCATGCTTCTCTGCTATTCATAGAATGTTCAATGGCTGATTGTTTTTTGGGGGAGTGGGTTGCTGGATCCTCCCAAGCCTACAGCACCTGGTGTTCCCAGGTGGCCTCCTATCCAAATACTAACCAGGTCTGACCCTGCTTAGCTTCCGAGATCTAATGGGATCAGACACCACAGTGGAACAGCTGCAGAGTATTGGTACATAGAAAGCTACTTATTTCTGTTGATTTTGTATCTTGTTACTTTGTGGAAGTTATTTGTCAGATCTAAGCATCTTCTGATGGAGTCTCTAGTATCCTACACATTAGAAACATCATACTCCATGATAAAGTTTTTTTATTTCAGGGATGCAAGACTAGTTCCATACATGCACATCAATAAACATAATATATCACATAAATAGAATCAAGAACAAAAATCATATGATCATCTTAATAGATACAGAAAAAGGCATTTAACAAAATTCAACATCCCTTAATGACATAGTAGGAATAGAAGGATTGTACCTCAACATAGTAAGGGCTACATATGATAATCTTATAGCAAACAATTATACTGAGTGTAGAAAAATTGAAAGAATTTCTTCCAAAATCAGCAACAATACCAGTGAGTCCACTCTCACCACTCTTATTCAATTTAATCCTTGAAATTTTAGCCAGAGCAATATGGTAAGAGAAAGAAATAAAAAGAGTACAAATAGAAAAGACACTGAATTATCCCTAGTTGTAGATTATATGAGTCTGTACTTAAAAGACTCTAATGACATTTCACTTTATCTTTTTTATGCCTTTTGAAATTTGAACCAGGCAAAGCAAAACAAAGAAAATATAATGATATTTTTAATCATTTTTAACAGAAACCACTATTACATAAAACAACATGGTTGAATCTCACAAACATAATGTTGAGCAATAAAAGCCAGAACCACAAAAAATACCATATATTATCCCATTTCTTTAATGTCCAGAAGGAGACCAAACTATGCTGTGGTGAAGAAGTAAGAATAGCAGTTATCTTGGTGGGGCCAAGGCTAGGACAGGCATGAAGAATTCTAGGGTGCTGGTAGTATTCTCAACCTGATTGAAGGAGTTACATGAGTGATTTTACTCAGAAAAAAATCACTGATCTGTACCTCAATCATTGGTATATTTTTCCGCACAAATATTATACTTCATATCAAGAAGCCAAATCCTTCTTTGGGGGTGTATTAGTTTCCTAGGGCTGCTATAACAAAGTACCACTCACTATGTGGGTTAGAACAATAATTTATTGTCTCGCTGTTCCTAAAGCTAGAAATCAGAATCTGCTGAAGCATGTAGGGGAGAGTCCTTCCCTGCCATCAATGCCTGTCAATCCTCTGTGTTCCTCGCTTGCAGCAGCGTCCCACTCTCTCCTCTCCCTCCATCTCCACATGGTGTTCTCCCTGTGTCTCCATCTCCATATAGAGTTTGTTTTACATGGACAACAGTTGTATTGGATGAGGGGCCCACCTGCTGCAGTATGACTTCATTGTGATTGGTTATATCTGCAATGACTGTATTTCCAAATAAGGTCACATTCTGAGGTACTAGAATTCAAGATTTCAACATTTCTTTCAGAGTAAGAGACCAATTCAATCCAGAGCAAAAGGTTAATGAACTTTTAATAATATTGGTGTTGCTATAGAACATTTTAAGTCAGTTTTTGTGTCTGATTTGTGAAGTATACCATGGTTGACCTTTTGTAGAAAGAGGTAACCCGCACTGTTTCCACCAAGGATGTCTTCTTGTTGGCAGTAATTCACCTGCTGAAAAATAAAAGCTTAATCCATTTACTATTGTAGTTAAGTTAAAAGAAAATAGATGAGGAGCTTTCCAGCTCCTTTGGTAGCCTCCCTCATGATTTTATGATTCTGTAAAACTAGGAGCTATGTCTACATAGGTGATGGGCTTTACATATTATGATAGTTTATCTTCATCACAGAGCAATATTGTTGGTCTCAAGATGAGCTTTTTAAAAAAGACTCGTCACTTCTCAGGTTCACTCCAAGGATCCTGCAGAGCCCTCATTTTTCACTGGGCAAGAGTATAGGTTTTATTTTTCTGTCGACAAGTCAGCAAGTTTCCAAATGAGTAACAGGCTCAGGGTGTGGTGTGTGGCTTCCCTTTTGGTTATGCATCTACATCGCCCTTGAGGTATAATTAATCCCATGGTTCTCACCACCATTGAAGCTGTTTTTCTAATTTAATGAAATAATTATTTTGTTGTCACTGGCTTCCACTGTGTGTGGCTTGTGGTAGGTGCTCAGTGAGTGTGCATTAACCGAAGGAAGAAAAGCAGAGTGGCACTTAGCTACTTCAACAGTTTCAAAATCTAATCCTTTTAGGGCAGGCAGAATTAATCTCTGTTAGACAAACAGAGCAGTGACTGACTTTGGTGGAGGTGGTTGACTGGGATGGGAAACAAGGAATCTTTCTCAGATCATGGTCCTGGTCTATAATTTCATAGACATGGATTATAGAAGTATCCACATTTGTGAAGACTCAGTGAGTGTACACTTCAGATTTGTACAGTTCACTGTGTATGCACCTCAAAAAATCTGTAAATGAATCTTGAAATCCACAAATATTATGCCTGCTGAGATGTTTTGGAAAAAGTGTGCTGATTTCTGCAACTTGCTTTGATATGCATTGAAAAAATCAGGTGGGATTGGCAGGTGGATAGAGTAGTGAATCGATGTTAAATGAAATAAGCATGTTAATTGTAGAAATGGAATAGTATACATGGGTCAAGTTTTCCTTATCTAAAAATCTTGGGGCCAAGCCGGGCGCAGTGGCACGCACCTATAATCCCAGCGGCTTGGGAGGCAGAGGCAGGAGGGTCACAAGTTTGAGACCAGAGGCAGTCTGTGTAATTTATCAAGACCCTGTCTCAAAAAGTAAAAAAAATGGGCTGAGGGTGCAGCTCAGTGGTCTAGCACTTGCAGAGCATGCAAGCACAAGGCCCTGGGTTCAACCCCCAGTACCACGGGGGAAAAAAAAAATCTTTGGTCCAGAAGAATTTCACTTTTTTGTATAATTTGTTTTGTTTTGTTTCAGGATTTTGGAAGATTTGCATATACATAATAAGATGTCTTAGAGATGGGCCCCCATGATGATAATCCATTAATGTTTCAGGTTTAGATCAGTTGGTAGAGTGCCACTCTGCTCTCTCTGAGGCCCTCAGTTCCATCCTCAACACCACAAATATGGGAGGACATGGCAATCCACTCCCAAAGCAATCCCGAAACAATCAGCCATTAAAAACCCTATGAGGGTCACTATGAGTCAGACCCAACTCGAGGACCCCTAACAACAACATCAACATACCCTCTGCATATGCATACTAAAGGTCTTTTTATACAACATTTTTTAAGTTTATACATGAAACAGTGTTTCATGGTATGACATTTTCTTCTTGTGCTCTCATGTCAATGCTCAAGAGGTTTTGGATTTTAGAGGATTTCAGATTTTTGGATTAGGAATGCTCACCCATAGTTATTTACTGTAAACTTCTTTAAACTCTTTGATAAATTTGAAATCTTTCATAAGAAAATGCTAGAAAAATTCAAATTATAAAACCATTCAAGACCTTCCAAATGTGGCACCAAAGTCCACTTGCCATTTCCATCCTTTCTCAAGTTTGCATGTCCACTACTTAAAATAAGGAACAGGATCATCTGCTAAGGATCTCCTCCTGAAATCAGCGACAGCTTGTCAGGCGTGTTCAGGGAGCCTGTGTTACTACCCCCCTGGGAATCAGGGTTTAAAAATTAGTGGCAAAGGAAATCCATATTTAGTGTGCCATCATACAATATGGTCTTGTGCCAGCTGCCTACATGTAGCCCCGGAAGAAAGCTGATTAGGCACCATTAAAAACAATGCCCTATTTTATAGTTGTGCTCATGACTCAAAGGAAACTCATTTTTATTTTCACTTGAAGAAAGACATGAAGAGCGGCAATTCCGTGACACTGCATTTTTTTATCCCATCTCTTCCTCTCCCCATCCCCAGTCATGTCCATAAACCTCTATGGAGATAAAATATAAGTAAATCGGCTTAAATTCAGGACAAAGATTATCTTCATGTGCTCTTCCATGCTCATTTTCCTCCTGTGTTTTCTCTAATACAATATAGTAGAAACCTGGGAGTCAGAAGCACTTGGGTTCTCCTTCCCTTTTGTTACTAAATGGTTCTGTGACCTTGGGTACATTGTTTCATATCTTCCACAATTTTTAAATGAGCAAATTCAGTCAGATCATCCACAAATCCCTTCTACTATGGAGTGAACTGCTTTTTTACCCTGTCTTTCTCTATCTTCTTCTTTGAAGGCAGCTATAATGAAATCTTGAATCCAGACCCTGGCATGCCAGAAGGAGGAGCCCCCAGTCCTATCAAGACACCCAAGACTGCAAGGAGCTCATTTAAATAATGCCTAGGAGTTTAGTCTCAGTTTTCCATCTGTTTCTCCATGTTCGTTGAACATGAAGTCAGATACTTAAGACATTCAGGAAAGTAAAGCCAAGATGTCTTATAAATCTCTTCTAAAAATATCAGGAATAAAGAACGGAAAAGAAAATGATTTTTGTATTTGTGGAACTGTATGTTTAGTTCACTTGGGCTTATCTGCGTGTGAAAGTTCTCTTATATATACTGATTATGGGAAGAGGCTATCAACTTCTAGCCAGGTTTTTTCCCAAAGAATAAAAGCAAAGCAGAGAAAGTATTCATTCTCAGTGTGTAGTGGAACTCAAAGGCAAGAGTAGAGTGTGTCACAATATATAAACAATCCAGAGAGAGTAATTGGATAAACTTAGTGTCTCTTCACTTGCTGTTTTCTCAATTGTGTTGCCAAAGACAGAGAATCGCCTTCTATCATATGTGTCCTTTGGCTTAGCATTTAAGGTACCTAAGGTACACACATACTTGTATTCATAGGTATACATATATTTGTATTCATAGTCACACCCGGTACATTACATACCAAATCTTGTATTCATGTATCTTTTCTATAGCTTATGTTCCTGTGTTTGCCTATTTTAGCATGTACATCTATGTATTTGCTCCCTTTGATTAGCTATAAACCAAATGTGAGTAATGGGGGTACTCAAATAATGCAAGAAGCTAATTATCAAGGACTTGACTTTACTAATGTACTCAGGCTGGAGATGTTTTAGGTGAGAAGAGCATGGGCAAGCCATCTGATTTGGTCCATTATTATATTTTCAATTATCTTTGGTGCTCAAAGAGAGGTATTAATATAGCTGAGGATGACATAGCAAATTACTACAGCTCTCTAACCTTTTAAATTGCTAACCCTGTTGTAATCTGTAATTACAGAAATCAGTGTGAGAATTGTGGCAGTGCATAATTATCTTTCCTGATACTTTATTGCTGAATGAATTATTAATCAGAATCAGTCTTGTATAGTATTTGTAGCAACTCAAAGAATAATGTATAATTAAATTTCATTATTCCTATTTTTGTGCTAATGTTTTATGATGTTGTAATTGATAATTAATTGGCCGAAAACTTACACAATACTTGGGAGTTTCAGGTGGCTTGCAAATGTTCAGTGTGCTGAGTTCATTAACCAAGTAATGATCATCCTGTAAAGACCATGGAGTCTAGTCCAGTCTGTATGAGAAGCCTTTTGGAAGTGGTATATTAATCTTTAAGCCTTTTCTGTTTCCCTAAAAGAAAGCAGTAACTGTGAGCACATATGAATAATTAAGAGATCTTAATAGATTTCAAATCTGGTCAATTTTAAGTAATCAAACATTGATTGTGAATATCAGGCTAATACACTAGATACCATTGATGCTCTTCTCTGTGTATCAATTTCCATTCTAATTAAACCAGCAGTCTCCATGTAATCACAATATGAGAAAGAGAGTAACAGTGTGATAGCCTTAAAAGCCATTTCCTTCTGCCTTTGATGAGCGTAACTCATAGTGTAGCACATCTTTATAGACAAAGTCTGGTTTAATCTTCTTTTCCAATTGTCCAAAATACTAAGTGGGTTTTCTCCTCACAGACACAAAGAATTTAAAATTTGAAGGGATTATGAACTTTTCTTTGACTGGCATTCCAACTAAGAATTCCTGGTGTGAAACGCTTTTGGTATCCTTTGCAACCTAGGTAACCAGGAAAAGCTCAGAGTCCAAGAATGTCTTTCACTCAGCCCAAGTTCCATTGAAAAGCAGCATTGTTGGGCATTTCATGTGAATTTCTGCTGTGCTGTTTTATTTGATTTTTTTAAAGAAGGTGATGCTTTTTTTTTCCTGGTTTTTAAGTGTCTTCTTTAGAAACAAGAAAATTTTTTTAACAAGTAAGCATCTTTTTCCTTTCTGAAGTATTTCAAAGACATTGTAATAGGGAACTTGACAGAGCATATGCTATTTTTTAATCAGTCCTTTTCTGAGCTGATCAGAAAACCATCCACAGGGGATTATTCCCGGGGATTGGTGTAAAAATGCAACTCCACATTCCCAGGAAGATCACAAGCAGTTTATATTTACATTGGTTGCATTGGCTCTGATGTCTTACAATTCCAAATTATAAATTGTTAAATAGGAATTTGTCATCAGACCTCTGTGAGTACAACTAAAGCACATTCCTGTAGCATATGAGGAAGAGTTGCTGAATGGCTTCTGTGCTTGTCTCACCATGGAATGAAGATCAAAAAACTTCCTCTTGACATCTTCTCTTAGCCCCTGGCCCTATGCAGCCATGTATGAGCTTAGGGCATCTGTGGCCTGGGAAATGCTCTCCATGAGCTTGACCACTGCAGCCATTATCCTGAGGCTATAGTTGGGGGCCTTGTGAGTTGGTCATCTTCTGAGGTCTGGATGCTGCCGAAAAGGAGGATGTCATTGGTCCTGTATTGAGCATCTTGAGAAGGGAGGCTGTGGATGTAAGGAAGAGGAAATCAGAGTCATCTTCCAGGAGCAGCAGTAGGGAAGTTTTTACCAGGATGGAACAGCTAAAATATACTCTGCAAGGATCCACCCTGTGTGCAACTAGTAGATAAAAATTTATTTCAGAATTCATGAATAGTTGAGCCCAGAAAGATTTGGAAATAAAGCATATTTAAGAGCCTTCTACTCAGAAACTCTGCAAGGGTTAGCTGTTCTTCACTGTGTCAGTCTGGGCGTTTCCTATAGCTTTTATATCATCTTATATTCTTGGTTACATGTTTAGAAGGTTATCTCATTAGGGTTCCTCTAAAATTCACATCGCTCAGAAGGGACTGAGTTTTCTGTGGATAAATGCATAGGCAAAGGAATCTTAAGGCCCAGAGAGGAAGAGTGTAGGAAGATACACAGAGAAGGAGGTTGGAAGGAGACTTCATAAACAAAAGTTAACAGACCTGTTGGGATCTTTGAAAATTCTTCATCCATTTTTTATTAAGTATGTATTATTAAATGGCCACTATGTGCCTGGCACTCTTGAATATCTAGGACTTATTTCAATAGTGAACAAATGGGAGGAAGGGTAAATATGAACAAAGTGCATGATATACATGTATGTAAACATCATAATGAAACCTATTATTTTGTATGCTAATTTTAAGAAATCCCTGGCTTCAAGAGAAAAATAGACAATAAACAAAATGTGGTTAAAATATGTATATATTAGAGTGTGACAGATGCTACAAAGAAATCTAAACCAAGGAAGGAGGCCAGAATATGCAGGCAGGAGGCTGGAGTTGTAGTTAAATGGGGTGGTCAAGGAAACCTCACTGAGCAGGTGATATCTGAGCCAGATATTGAAGCATCACTCTTACATCCCAAGACATCTGTCACAAGGAGGTCTTCTCTTCATTTCATATTTAAAGAAATTTAGAGAACTTAAATAAGCTACCCAAATCACCTAGCTCTAGGAATTGGCAGAGCAAGAGTTTGCAGTCTGTGGGACCCTTTAGATCAGCTGCCATGGGGTTTAAAATGCAGACTTCTGGCCCCACACCAGTTACTCTAACTACATGCAGTTTGAGAACCATTATACTTCCAAGAAATAAGAAGGTGGCTGGGAGATTCTGGGGAGGTAGACAGTGCTAAAAGCAGGTAATAACAATGTGACAAAAAGACAAGATGTCATCAGTCTAAAAATGAAGAATGAATGGCAGAAGTTAGCATGGTAGAATTTTATTGGCCAATTACTCTATGTTGGATGAGTGAACAAATGAATTAATAACAAAGCATGGAATAGTCTAATCCTCACAGCCCTATGAAAGAAGTTTTCTTTATCGTACCCTCTTTGTACAGATTGGGAAACTGAGGCAATGAGAAGCTAAGTGTCTTGCCCAAGGTTTCGCAGCTAATAAGTGGCAAAGTTAGGATTGAAAACCAGGCATTCTGGTTCCAGCCTATAATCACAACCATTATGCTACACTGCCCCTGTATACCATGTATGTATGCAGTATTTAGTGAGTGTTTACTGCACTCCAGGAATTGTTCTAAGTGCTTGACATGTTTGTGCTAAGACCCTTTACTCCAGATGACAGCTGGATTCAGATTAGGAATCTTTACAGGGAGCTTGTGTGGTTTGTCTGAGATGGCATCATAGTCATCATTCAGATGTAGGTGGACTCGCCCTACAGCCTGCCTCATTGCCATTCACCACACTGTGACTCTTGATAAAAGAGGGTTCTGAGTTGTACAAATGGAGCAGAGAGAAAACAGAAAGCCTGTCACAGGAAGGTAGAATATTCAAAGCATGCACGTCTAACAAATAGGAAGGGATGGAACCTTTTAGGAAATGTTATTAGATGACAATCAATACAAATCCTCCATCGGCCAGGCATTTACTTTTGGCATATGAGAGAACTATAGCAAGGTTAAGTGCCCATAAGAGCAGACTTTCTTGATATTATTACAAATAAAATTAGCCAAATAATAGGGAGGATAATTCCTGATGCAAGCAGAGTACTTTCTACTTCTCAGACAGCTCTTAGCTCTACTGCTGCCTTTGACCTTCTTGGTCATTGTGGAATGTTGTGGAAGGCATGCTTCAGTGATGTCATGGCCAAAGCTGCCAGAAAGCACAAGAACCCACACCTTGTCCCATTATTCCCTTGCAGGCTTTGGACGGAAATTAAGTGAAAGGGCCTTTTCCTGGGTTTAAGCAGGAGAATCAGGCAAATGAAAACAAATTACCATTCTTCATGCCACCTAGGTCAATATAAGAAATTCTCAGTATATGCAGAATTAACAATGTATGTAATGTGTACATTTTTTTTTCTTTTCATGGTAACAATTTGGGGCTGAGGATATGGCTCAGTGATAGAACACTTGCCTAGCATGGGGCCCTGGGTTCAATCCCCATAACCACAAAGGAAAAAAATAGTTTTTACCTGTAGAGTGTTCACTATAAAACAAGGAGCATCCTAAATACCTAATTGTTTCATCTTATTTAATCTTCATAACTGTTTTGTAGATGGAAGGAGCAAGGATTACAGACTCTTAATTAATGTGCCCAAAGCACAGTAGCAAGGAAGTAGGAAAGCAGATTCAAATGGAAGCGCTTTATCTGGGGATGGAAGGAGAAATGGGAAAGGGCTACTAAGAAAACCCTAAGTGCGTTGGGGATGTGCCTCGGTGTTACAGTGCTTACAAAAGCATGCATAAGGCCCTCAGTTCAACTTCCTAGTACCACGAAAATGGAAGGAAGGAAGGAAGGAATTAATTTATTTTGATCTGGGGATGTAGCTTGGTGGTAGAGTGCTTGCCTAGCATGCTCAAAGCCCTGAGTTTGATCCACAGTAGCCCCCCCACACACACACACACAATTAAAAAACGGGAAGTGCTAAGCAGCTTTTTCCTGCTCAGTGCTTCTCCATGCTCCTCTGGGGCTTCTCTGGTACCAACCAAAGGGTCTTGTTGCACCTATTCCTGACCATTCAAGGATAGGGCATTTTCTGCCCCTATGGCAATACAATTTTGACTTTTTAAAAATTAACTTTCAATTCTAATTTTAAAACAATTTTTGTGTGTGCTATTAGTAATTTTTTTACTTAGTGTACAACTTAACAGATTTCATTATGACATTTCTGTATATGCATCTCATTTTAGAATGCTCATGTTCACCTCCCCAATTACCCTCTCATGACGACCCTCCCTCCATCCTTATCATGAATTAGAAAATAATCTCTTCCTTGATATGCTTTGCTTTATCCAGAGCATATTCCATAAGGTAAAATGGTGTGTGTGAGTGGTGGGGTGTACGTGTGTAAGACAATTTGATTTTAAACACCATGCTCAATATAAAGCATTTGTGTCATAGCCTTTTGGTAATAATATTCATCACTCTAAGAAGCTGCCAAGGACAGGACAGGGACTTGGAAAGCTCCAAGCATATCCTGTTTTTCCTCATCCCTCTTTGCTGACCTTCTGCCTTTTCCACATGCTCTCAGGAGAGCCTTTCACCTGTGTGTTAATTTTCCAGCTCCATCTGACCTCCTGTGTGGTAACAGATGGCCCAAGTCCTTTTATTACCTGATGTGGGATTTAAAAAACTGTTGACCTGTGGTCTTAGCCTCATGGTTTTAATCATTTTAAAATAGAAAAAATGGCCCAGACTTTTGTAGAAATTCACAAACCTTTCTCAAAACACTATCTGAAAGATCCCTGAGCCAGAGGAAGTCTCTGTCCTGATTAGATGCTGCCTGCCTTTGATGCTGAGTCTTGATTTTCTTGGATACCAAGTAAGCCACCCTGCAATCTAAACTTCATCCATCCAGCTTGAATTCCTGCAGAGAAGATGATATTTCAGAACAGAATCATGTCCACAAGACCCCGATGTAGGGAAAAAAGCAAGGTCGCTTTTATTAAGGCTTTCTGTGAAGACTATTTCTGCCAAGCCTCAGTAACTCACTTGTGTTTCTTTTCCCACCAGTGAGCAGAGTGCCTTTTCAGGAGCCAGGGCAGACCCTGGTAGAGACCACAAGGATACAGAGCCGCCTAGCTATAAGATACTCTTTATGTATGGGCAAACCTTCCTGCCAAAGTGTGTCTGCAGGCAACCCTCCACAGCAAGAAGGAGTTCAACTTGATAATTCATCCTCTAGCATCCTAATTCCTGGTCATTTGAATCTACCTTTTGTACATTATACCTATTAGTACTTGTAAGCAATAACTAGCCCAGAAAAAGATGCTAGGAACAATGACATTACTGATACAGTTTCTTAAATTCACATGAAATTCAGCATTGGTACTGACCTGATGGGTAAACTTCTTATAGTAATTATCAGAGTAAAGTCTTGTGAAACTAACTTGAGGAAAGAAAAATTCTTTAATTATAACTTAGATATTCTTTTCTCTCCTCTCTCTCTTCTAGTCCTCCTTTCTCCCCTCTTTCTCTCTTTGACTCTTCTTCCCTGCCCCCCCCAGCAAATTTGAAGACCACTAATTACTGAGTTCAGTTTTTCATGTCACATCATAGGTTTGACAGTAATACTACAGTTGGAATTAGACAGACTTGCAGTCTCCCCTTTTCTCTGCATTTGACTATCTGTTGTCTTTTCTTAGTCTTTGATTCTCTGTTGTGAGTTTTGACTTGGTTCTTTTCTAAGACAGAATAATTTCTGTCAGGTTCTGGGAACTCCCCTCCCACCGAATGAAGAAGTTTTGGGGAGGAGTAGTGAGCCCTGTGTTGAACTGTGCACTAGGTACAAATCTGCAGTGCCTTCTATTAAAATGTAAAATGATCCGTTGAGTCATCCTCCCTCTGGTTTGACTCAGATGCTTTATGGCGCACTTTGCATGTCATTTCTCTGTAATGATTTCCCCATGGAGAAGGGTGTCTGATAGAATCCAGGCAGACTGAAGATTGCTCTGAGTCAAATGGATCTTCTATTCTTTTAGTATTAACCCTTATCTCTCAGTTTCCCATCCTCACATTTTCCCTGAAGGAACCTTAATGAAGTAAATAGGCTCCACCACCCTCATTTAGCCTCCTAATCACTGTTCACAATTTCTTCTCACATTAGCAGCACAAAGCTCTAGGGTAATATTTCTCTGGCTGGAAGAGGGGAGGAAAGGGGACACTGGGAGAGAATATTTCGCACAGATGCTCTGATAAAGAAAAATGTAGAAATGACTTTTCTCTGTCCTCTAATTCCTAATAGGCAAGAGGCAAATGCTAATAGGAAACAGAGCTTGATGTATGAGAAATGAATATAAATGGAGAACACAGACACAAAGAAGTACCACCAGAGACAAACTGGAAGTGACAATATAGAAAAGAAAACTTGCCAAGGGTAGAAAATGACCTATCCCAGAAGAACAGATAAGGATGTCTGCTGTACCCTGAGTTGGGGAGGGGGATTACCACAAAAGAACCAAATACAAAGCCAGGTGTGATTGCACCCAACTGTAATCCCAGCTTTCAGGAGGCAGAAGCGTGGATCATGAGTTCAAGGCCAGCCTGGGCTACATAGTGAAACCCTATCTTCAGAAAACACAGACAAAAATAAAGCAAACATCAAAATATAGAAGAGAGAGGGCAAAGCAGCGTGTCTTTCCATTCCCAGTTCTGTCTGTCCCTGCCCCACCCACCTCTCTTGCCCTCTGTCCCTGCCCTACCCACCTCTCTTGCCCACCCACATGCCCACCATCACCCAGCCACCACTAACAGAGACACCCATCTTGGACAACCTGGCATGGCAGTGTTTTCACACAGTGATTTCAATGATTAAATTCTTTCTGCTGCTTTTTGGGGTGCAGTTTATGTGCCTTGTTATTGTTAAATTCATGCAATAGCCTTCTCCTGACCCCCTAAATGATGTTATCTCACCTGGGGCTGCTAGGCGAAGACTCAGGCAGAAGGAGAGGATAGACATCCTGCTTGATTCCATCAACACGTGCCTAAGGTGGCTTCTGAGAGAAACTGTCCTGTACACCAGAGCACTGTTGGAGGTGGGGAGAAAGCAAAATGTCAGACTGTTGGTCAGTACCAGTGGACACCATGTTCCATCAAGATGAGCAAACTGGCTTTTGACTCATCCTTCCTTTGAACTGACTTCATTTATAAAGAAGGAAAGTTCACACCATTAGGGGGTGGCTCTTCCTCTCTTCTTCTTCTCTCTCAAAAATTACCTGATGGCATTTTTCCTTCCAGCCAGCTGTGTGCTCTTCAGCATCCCTAACTTCCTTTAGGAGCTAGGTTTAGCTCAGTTGGTAGAGTGCTGCTCTGCACTCTCTCAGGCCCTAGGTTCAATCCCTAGTACCACAAAAATGGGAGAAAGACCTGGCAATCCACTCCTGAAGCAATCCTGAAACAATCAGCCATTGAAAATCCTATATATAGTAGAGAACCACTGACATAGTGCTGGGCATGGCACAGTGTCAGAGAGTGTTTCATTCTGTTGTATGTAGAGTCATGTAGGGACCTGACTCAACAGCACCTAACAACAAACAACTTCCTTAAAAAAAAAAAAAAGAAAAAAGAAAAGAAAGAAGCAAAAAGAAACTGTAGTTACAGAAGCATGGCCCTGGGGCATCCGATCCCATCAGATCTTGGAAGCTAAGCAGGGTCGGGCCTGGTTAGTACATGGATGGGAGACTGCCTGGGAGCACCAGAAGCTGTAGGCTTGGGAGAAGGACCTGGCAACCCCCTCCCAAAAATCAATCTGCCGTTGAAAACCCTATGAACAGCAGAGAAGCACTGACAATAGTGTTTCCCCTGTTGTACAGAGGGTTGCTATGAGTCGGATACCGACTCAATGGCACCTAACAACAACAACAACATATTTCAAAATTTTCCTAATGTACCTATACCTTTACAGAAATTAGAGGTAGAAATATCTTGAAGGTCAGATTTCCTGTTGTTATAAATGAAGAAATGGAGATACATGAATCAGATTGGTTTTCAGAAGAAAATAAGAGATCTCTGAAAATAGTTTGCTGTGAAGCAGAAGCTGAAGCTCCTATTTTTACGCTCTCCGAAAAGGTTTTACCCCATGTTCAGCCCATTTTCTTACTGAAAACTTACAACATGGAGGTGGTTAGATTCAGTTACCTTTAAGGAACCTTCTGACCATCAACAGGCTATAAGGTATGTGTTTCCATTAGAAACCCAAAGTCCACCCTCAGAACTTTGCAATTAGGTCAAAGAACCTGTAGGTAGGCTCTCCGTAAATGCTTGACTTATTAACCCTTTCTTACAATCTTTAAGTTGGGGGAGCTGGATTTTTTTTCCTTAATAAAGTATAATGTAGATATAGAAAAGTGCATAAAACAAATGTATAATTTAACATAAAGTTAACCTGTCATGCATGTGAAGAAATAAAGCATTGTGACGCACACCTGAGACCTTACAATGCTGTTTCCAATGACAATTCTCCTCTCCCAAAGGTAACCTCTGTTCTTAGCTTTTTCTTTATAATTTTTTACCACCTTTGTCTGTCTTAGTCGGTTGAGACTGCCAGACAGAGTACCATGCTGGTTCGTTTAAATAACAGACATTTATCTCTCACAGTTTTGGAGGTTCAAAATTTGAGACAAGGGTGCTCACAGGGTCAGGTTCTTGTGAGGATTCCTCCTACTTTACACCCAGCCATATTCTTACTGTGGCCTCACATGATAGAAAGAGTGAGAGGGAGTCCCTTGTAAGGGTACTAATTCCATTCATGAGGGATCCATCCTCATGACCTAATTACGTCTCATAGGCCCCAGCTCCAAAGACCATCATGCCGGGGGTTAGCATTTCAACATATGAATTGGGAAGGGGATGCAAATATTCAGTCCATAATAGTGTATATCCCTAGATGTTTAAGTTTTGCCTATTTTTGAACTTGATAATAGAATCAGATTATATATTATTATTTTGTGTCTTGTTTCTGTAGCTTACTATTCAATGTTAGGGTTGTGAGGTTCAACCGTGTTGCTGCATGCGGCTCTAATTTGCTTTGTATTATTCTGTGATATGGATATATGAATACTATATAGCTCAGTGTATTTAGGTATCCTGCTACTGACAGACATTACATTGTTTTCAGTGAGGAGTTATTCTGAACAGTGTTGCTGTAAACACTCTTACGGAGAGTTCCTTTTACAGATTTGTGGGCATATCTCTATAGAGTGTAACCTAGGAAGGGAATTATTAGATCATAATCCATGTGTATCTTCAACTTCACTAGATAATGCAAACCCATTTTCCAAAGAGGTTAAACCAACCATCAATAGACAATAATTCCTATTGCTTCATTTCACAAACACTTAATGTTGTCAAACTATCTAGTTCTTTTCAAGCTGGTAGCCTTATAATATAGCTTTAATTCTTATTGCCTTTAGGTCAATACATATAGTCTGCTGACAACATCCTAATATCTCTTCTAGATCAGCTTCTGTGTCCAAAACTGCCTGTCTACTCAGTTTATATTTAACTATAGAAAAGAGTGTTGTTGTTGTTGTTAGGTGCCATCGAGTCGGTATCCGACTCATAGCGACCCTCATAGGGTTTTCAATGGCAGACTGTTTCAGGATTGCCTTGGGAGTGGATTGCCAGGTCCTTCTCCCATTTTCGCAGTGCTGGGAATTGAACTCGGGACCTCAGAGACTGCAGCGCAGCGCTCTACCAACTGAGCTAAATCCCAGCCCAGAAAAGAATGTTAGTAATTGTCATTTCTTTCTTTCTTCCCTTTTCTGTTTCTCTTCCTTTCTTCCTTCCCTCTTTCCTTCCTTCCCTCCTCCCTTTTTTCCTTTCCTTTCCTTCCTTTATATTCTTTCTCTCTTTTTTTTAATACTTAGAGGAAACCAGTGTGTCACACATCTCTACCCCTGGGCTACACCCTCAGCCTTTTTTTTTTTTTTTTTTTTTTTAATTTTGAGACAGCATCTCACTAAATTATGCAGGCTGCCCCTGTCTCAAACTCATGATCCTCTTGCCTCGAACTCACTATCCTCTTGCCTCCACCTCCTGAGTCACTGGGATTACAGGCATGAGCCACTGCACCTGACCTTGTCACTACTGTGTTGGTGGATATTTTGGAATTTATAGTCATTTTATATTTTTGTCTATATAAAAGAATAAGTGAAGTAATCACATCCACAAAAATATTAGCAAAAAAAGTAGAGCTTCTTATGGTTGTCCCTTTTTAAATGTTGAGTATTTTTTACTATTTTCCAACCATATAGTAAAACCATTGTCATAAACTGTATCAGTAAATTGAACTTCCTCCTGAAAGGTCAAGGAAAATGGAAGTTTATACTGAAGGAAGAGAACCATTCAGAGCTATTAAGGATTTGATGATACAATTGTAAGCGCTTCCTCCTAACAGCAGCCTTAAATTTCGGTTCCCTTGACACTAACTAGAACACACGCAGATGGAGTGTTTGAGTAAATAAAGCACATGAAACATTTTAGCTTCTCCATGTCAGGCCCTTACTTTAGCTATCCAACGTGACATTAAGTGACAAACACTGCAGTTTTCCATTAGAAAATACTGAAATTGGATTGCTTTCCACTTTAAGAAGTTAGTCTTGATGTGTGTAGAAAGTGTTTCTAATCCAAAAGTAATAACTAAGTAATTTTAATAGCATTACATGCTCTAAAATTTCTATAGATTTGATAAATTTCTTTTGTAAAAACTAACCCTTGTAGATTTATAGTAAATAACTTTTTTGAAAAAGAATGCTTGATAAAAGCTGAAATTTACTCAGCAATTACTAAATAATTTACTGTTTGAATCACAGAAGTGTTTACTTAGTGCACTGTTTCTGGGATAAATGTGGTTGAAACTTCAAATGAAATGGTTTATAATTTGTTCTTTTTCATTATTTACAAGGCATATTCATTTCTTTTCATCTGAAGCATTCTAGACATGACAGGTTGTCTGTAAAATTTAACATTTGACTTTTTTGTGAATTGCAGCTTTTCAGATTTCCCACTGTGGATTTTTTTTTAACTTTTTGAATTGTACTTTTACCATTAGAACTTAACTGTTAGACACCTTAATTTCTGAATATGACCCAATAATGAATGAAGAGTGAATGAGTTAATGAATGAGTCCATATTCATTAATACTGTACTTTTGATTGATAGGAATTGTGGTCTGTGTAGTTTTCTGAGGAGATTAACATATTATGATAAAATAATAGTAATTAACTTTTACTGCTAAACCACATGAGGCACTGATTTGGGTATATGTGTATGTGAATGTGCAGCTGGGATTTTTTGGCATACAAAAAGAAGAATGAGATCCAGCCAAAATCCAAATCAGAACCTTTGGAAAGCTTTCTTATCTGATTTCAGCTAATGTCTACATACTTTAGCACATTGTCTAATGCTTAGAGTAAAGAGTGGCTGTCAGACTCCTGCATGCTATTTTGGGCTCAGTTACTCACTACACTGTAAAGTATTTCATACTCAGATCCCATGAGTCCTGCTGAAGATTTCAGGATTTGCTGCATTGAGGGGAAAGTGTTGTTTAAACAATATTAATAAGGCAAGTAAAGAAAACTTAATGAGTCATAATGCAGTGATAGCAAAAGCAGAATTCACTTTTGCACTGGTCAGTCCACAAACAGATAAATTAGAGGAACTTTGCAGAATGCCCATGAAAATTGGAGGGGGGAAAGGACTGAACAAACAGTATATGTTCCATTATGTTTGAAGAGGGGCCCATGAAGAAGGCCCAGTAAGATTCAATAAAATTATAAAAGCCAAAAGGAAGAGAATGGTACAGGTGTGGCAGAAAGAAGAATTATAGGAAAATGTAACAAAGACAAGAAAATCCTCAGACACATAAAAGTCTAGCAATAGCCTCATAAAAATAATAGATTTCAGATAATACTACTTGATGAATAGAACTAATGCTGTTTTAAATGCCTTTCAAAATTGGAAGGTTTAAAACAAAGGGCAAATGTCCATGTTCATCTGACTATCGTAGCCTACTGTATGCACTTAAACTGCGTATATGACCTGGTCTCCTTTATTTTCCCAAACCTGCACTATTAATGCCCACGTGTTTGTCAGCTTTTTGTGTTGTAGGGGCTTGCATGTTGCTGTGATGCTGAAAGTTATGCCACCAGTATTTCACATACCAGCAGGGCCACTCATGGTAGACAGGTTTCAGCTGAGCTTCCAGATTGAGACAGACTAGGGAGAAGGACCTGGCAGCCTACTCCTGAAATAAGCAGCTATTGAAAACCCTATGAATAACAGAGAAGCACTGTCAAATATAGTGCCGGAGAATAAGCTCCCCAGACTGAAAGGCATTCAAAAAATGACTGGGGAAGAGTTTTCTTCTCAAAGTAGAGTCAATCTTAATGATGGGAATGGAGCCCCTGGGACCTCCATTTGCTGGTATGGCAGGACTCAGAATGAGAAGAAACATAATGACTGCAAAAATGGGCTCAAGCATTAAAATATTACATCCATGGCACATTGTTGGCTAGTGTTTTGTTCTGTTTTACATAGGGTCACTATGTGTCAAATCTAACTCAATGGCACCTAACAACAAAGCCCTATTAACAGAATATGGAGTCTGTCTTTGAGATCTCCAACTGTCTGTGAGTCCTAAAATAGCCTCTTGCTTATCACATGGAATCTGATAGTCCATCCATTGCATTGCTTCATCACTATTGATGGCTGCTCCAACCTGGTAAAGCACGCTTTTGTCCACTTCTGCTTTGAGGTAGTCAGGTCCCCACTCAGACTTCAGTGGAACTCAGTGGCATATGTTCCCAAGTAACACGTTCTTTTAGTTCATATTTCCTTGCTTAGTCATGGTTCCCAAAACAAACCTCTAAGCTACGGACTAAAACCACTAATAGAATTCAGCTCTACAAATTTTCCCAAAATGTCTTCCAAGGCTTGGATTCCCATTTCCTAAAGGGAACTTTACCTTGAAGGACTTGTTCCCCTCCATGGGGATACCATGGTCCATCCAGAAAGATCTTCCTAACTTGGAATCTATATAGAGCAGGACTGGGGTGCTACTTTCTTCTCTCCCAGAAGGCTTTGGTGTCTTTGTATATTGTCTATCCTGTTCCCTATATCCAGTTCTTCAGAGACAGTTTTGTTAAGCCATGCAATATCCACAACAATAAACCTGCCTTCATCAGTAGTCTTCAGAAAGTCAAAGAAAACTAAGTTCTCTCAATTAATATGACAATATCCCACTCCCTATGATCATTTAGGTCTATTTTCTTTCTAGACTCTTAAACTGTCATAGGATTGTTGATTTGCAGGAACATTGCTGGTCTTTTGGTCCATACTTTTCCTTTGACAAACATGGAAGCAGGCTCAGACAAAGTTAAGCAATTTGCCCAAGTCCTCACAGCTGGTCAGTGCCACAGATGAAGCTCAATCCTCAGACTCCCTGCTCCATTCCTCTTTCCACTGTACCTCACTTTCATTTCTCTTTTTATTTTCTTTCATTTCATGTTTCACTCAAGAATTTATGGTTTTGTATTCTCCATAGCAAGCTTGTAGATGCACTGATATATATTACCCATAAATCAATTGGAAAAATGAGATTTCCCTTAAAAATATGTTACTTCTAATGAATTAAGCACATCATCTTTGTCCTAGAACATAAATTGCTCCACCTAGTTTTGGGTGTTGCCGGCTATATGCAACCTATTGTGATTCTTTTAACTTAATAAATTTTGCAGACTAATTGAGAAAAGCCTGCAGCTGTAGCCCTGTGGCATCTGATCCTATCAGATCTTGGAAGCTAAGCAGGGTCGGGCCTGGTTAGTACCTGGATGGGAGACCGCCTGGGAACACCAGAAGCTGTAGGCTTGGGAGACGGACCTGGCAACCCCCTCCCAAAAACCAATCCGCCATTGAAAACCCTATGAACAGCAGAGAAGCACTGACAATAGTGTTTCCCCTGTTGGACAGAGGGTCGCTATGGGTCGGATACCGACTCAACGGCACCTAACAACAACAACAACAGTCTTACAAAGGGCAACTCAGAACTCAGCTTGTATTCACGACCCTCAGCTATGCACACTGCCTTTGCATCGCTCTTCTTCCTTCCATTCAGCCA
>VMDO01010758.1:0-70076 GCA_007922755.1 Pedetes capensis
TTATCATTCCCAGCATAGTAGACCATATGACTGTCTGACTCAAAATGGCCTATGCCAGTCCATTTGAGCTCACTGATGCCTAGAATGTCAATGTTTATGCGATCCATTTCTCTTTTAACAATTTCTAACTTGCCTAGATTCATACTACGTACATTCCATGTTCCAATTATTAATGGATGTTTACAGTTGTTTCTCCTCACTTTGAGTCCTGTCACATCATCACGTTGAGCACCCTGGGGCTTTACTCCATTTCCCTCATCACGGTATACTCTACTTGGAGGAGGCAACTCTTCCCCAGTAGTCTTTTGAGTGCCTTCCAACCTGGGGGCCTCATTTTCAGGCACTATATCTGACAGTGTTTCTTTAACAGTCTCTTATACATTTATAAAAATTATATAAATTTGACATACATGAAAGTAAACTGTGACTGTACCACAACATCATTTGCAAACAAGCTATGGATTCCTATCTATAAAGGCTTTAATATAAGGGAATAATTTTTATAACATTGGCACATTCTAAAAACTCTAAGTAAACTTCCGGATCATCTCCCAGAAACCCCTGTAGGTGAACAAGACCTTGTTTCTTCCCTTAGGCACAAACAGTCCCTGAGGCAAATTCCAAAACCTTCCGAAGTAAAATAAATTATCTCTTTCTGTTTGAGAAAGTAAGTTATAATGCTTAAATCTATTTGATTTAAAAAGGCCCTATTTATTAACTGGGTGAATTAATTAGGGGATTGATTTTGAAAGAGGATAAACAAAATTATAAGTGATGCTCTTAAATATTGAAAATAATAACCATACCTAGTGACAGAATCAAATGAATCCTAATTGCAATGGTTATCGGGAATGAGTAGGTCCAGGCCAAAACATGTAAAATTCAGAGATGATCTTGCAGTGTACATACATTTGTGTGGTAGAGAAAACTTCATGGAATGTGAATCTCAGAAAATCCAGTCTATGATGTTTATTAGATTCATATATATATAATAATGTTTAGTTTTTATCAGGTGAAAGAGAGGCTAAAAATGATCAATTGACAAAGATCCTGGTTTTATAGTTATTTGTGTCAAAAAATTTATAATAATTAAATGCAATTTAATATTCAAAAGATGCAATAGATGAATAGACATCATAGCAATAACTGAAAAGTTCTTTGCTCAGTGATTATTCTTACTGATTAGGAAAAGAAGCCTTATAAAAAATAAATAAAGCAATGAATTTTCGAATATACCAGTTGCTGCTGATGGAATATCAAGGAGAGATGCTCCTGATGACTGAATCTAGAGGGCGAATGATGCACTGTCCAAGTTACAGGGGGTGAGGAGAACAGCTGCTTTTCTAAATAAATTACAAGGCCTCTCTATTAATTCCTGGGTCAACCAGTTCATAACACCATATACTGTTTTGTGGACTTCCACAACCCCAGTTAAATTTGGCTGTGTGAGTGTCTAGAAGAAGCAGATAAAATCATCAACTAGTTTCACTCATGCGTCCATCTTGTTGGTGTTATAGAATTGAAAAGACACCAATTAATACAAAAGTGGTGCTCTGCAGTTGAGATCACCTGTGCCGAAACATCCACAGCTCAGTCTAGCAAATATCTGAGGGTAACATGGAAATCTAAAATTCATTTATGAGCTCTTGATATATGGAATGTTTCCAAATATTTGCATTCTGGAAGATGCATACATATAGATTATTTTCTTGTCATTCCATCCTGATTCAGATTTTTATTAACTCCTGGGCTATAACAGGAGTTATAACAGTGGGGGAACCAGTCAAGTTCCCCAGTTCCCACTTGTCTTCATGCCAGAATATTCCATGCACTGCTGTCAAATTAGTGTTCTAAACTGCTGCTATAATAATATGATGTTTCCTCTCAAAACCTATTAATGGCTCTCCATTTCCCCCTGAATCAATCAAAATTTCCCAACCATAGCACTCACACAGCATGTACCCACACCTCATTCTTTACCTGAATCTCCTACTATCCCCTACTTTTATGTCCCTCTTTCTCCAGTCAACAGGATGAGAATTCTCTAATAACACCACAATGCCAAGATAGCATCTGTGCCTCTCTTCACATTGTACACTGTTCCCACCATTTGACACATGGCACCTCTCCATTTCTCCTCCTCATTCATAATTATGCTTTCTCCATGACCTTTCCTTGTTCTCTCAGTCATGTGCACTCTCTCCTTGTGGAATCCTTGCAGTCCTTTGGAAATGTCTTGTGGTGATCAACACACTCTACTTTGTGCCAGTTATTTATATAAAATTGTATCCTTACATTTGAAGATTGTGAGCACGTACTTTTTAGAACCTAACACATTGCTAAGAAATGGAAAGTCAAGGTATATTTGTTGATTTGAACTGAATATAGTAGTACTTGAGATCTTCTTTAGTGGTGGAATTTTGGATTATAAACTGTGAAGGTCCATCAGAGTTTATTCTGAAAGGTTTCCTCAATTTTTCCCCTTGTTTATATACAGCCACCAAACCAAAACACCCAGAGTTTTTTCTTAAAAAAAAAAAAAAAAAAAAAAAAAAAAAAAAAAAAAAGACCAGCCAGGCACAGTGGCACACGCCTCTGATCCCAGCAATTCAGGAGGTGGAGGCAAGTTTGAGACCAGAGGGAGTTTGTGTAATTTAGCCAGACCCTGGCTCAAAAATGAAAAAAATGGGCTGGGGGTGCAGCTCAGTGGTACAGCACTTACAAAGCATGCAAGCATGAGGCCCTGGGTTCAACCCACCTTGGTTACTACATATAACAACAACGAAAAGGTAAATATTGTTTCTCTGAAATATGTCTGGTTTACTACATAGTATGTAAAAATTACAGAACTAAGCATTTTCAAATATTCAAACACATGTAATTAGTATTTGGGAAAAGCACATTTTCAATTTTCATTGAATAACTGCTTCAATATCCTTTCTTTTAGGAAAAAAATTATTTCATACTAGAATAGATTTATGTGAACATTCTCATGTATATTTATGGTAGACATAAGCCAAGAATAATCTATTTGGTGTTATCTTCATTTACTATATGAAGAATGATGCTAAACTCTAATAAACATATTCAATTCCTATAAAACATGATTGTGCTGAACATCTACAATTATTTTAAGTTATCTTCTCCTCAATACAGCTCTCTTTTGACATGCTTTCAGCCTTTTGTGTTGGTTCCTTGGAGATTTCTTTCTTTCTTCCCTCCTATTTGCAACCATTGACCAACTCTCATGCTTAGCCTACTGTTCCTCAGGCTTAACTTTCCCTCAGAAAACTGACTCATAAATTTACTTATTTTCACCATAGGTTACTCATCTATGCACAATATCTAGTACACAGTTGACCCACAATAAACACTAAGTAAAAAAAAAAACAAAGAAATTGTATTTCAGTCCATGAGATGACTACAGGACATCTTTAATACAATGATCTTCTATCACTTTAAATTTATTGTATCCCAAACATAAGTTAGCATTGCTTCTTCTCCTACAAAGCTCCAAACTCTTCCAGTTACCTCACTCTGGATCCCAATTTCCTCCTACTTCTATTCTTATATCATATGGTCTTAAACACAATGAAGTCATTTATGTTTATTGCTTTTCTGTTTTCTCCTATTTAATTGTTCGTGATTCCTATTAGTATGTCCCTAAGGTCTTTTTTGGGGTTGTGTTTATAGCATGCACTCAATCATAATATGCAGTATTCACTAAATGGTTACCACACTGGGTTAAGTTCTGTATGTCTTACTTATATTTGTTTTTCAAAGTATCTCAATAAAAAGATGCTACTATTATTTATAGTTTAAGAATGAGAGTCTTTCAAATATTAATTGAGTATAAGAATATACAATTGCACATTAAGCTATCTGATGTCCAAGTTTATGTTTTATTCAGAATTAGGTATATAATATCTACAATTTAATTTTTCCCTAGGACAGTTTTGCTAATAAATATTTATAAATAGGTGTCTTAGAAAAATATTAATATACTATTACTTTATGTTGATGAATGAGTATCTTCATTTTTGTGCCCACATTTACCCACACAAATTGTTATGTGTACCTATTTGCACTTTCAAAATGAAATGCTATATTGACAATAATATTATTCAGAGATTGATGTTAGTATAGTAATTTCAAATAACTATTTTAATAAGCAGGATAAGTGACCACACTATAAAATAATGCAGTTGCTAAAAGTCACCAAAATATGGTAAACATGAAAATGACATTTTAGTTTCCTTTTTTGGATACCATGCATTATCTTATCTTCTCTGAGTAGTACTTAAAGAAAATTCACATCTCTGAAATAAATTTCACAATCAGAAATGGACATAAAATTACAAGTTCAGACAATAATGAAAATGCTATTCAACTAAGGAGGATCCTTACAGCAAAAAATTGAAGCAGTAGGTGAAGAAAGAATCATTCAGTGTATCTAAGGCGAGCCGTAAACGGCTTGCTCCAATGATTCTGACAATCAACAGGTTGGTTATGCAACACCAGCACAAAGGCTTCAAGACACAGAATATTCAGAAAAACTGGCAGCTGAAATATTAAAATGAAAACCTAAGGGACATGTCTCTCGTTTAAAGTAAGTTAAAGCTACTTTTGTAGCATAAACAAACTACAACAACTAATTGCTATTGTGGTTCTTAGAATCTATAAATACTTGTGATCATCTATGAATAAATAGTAGTGATTGAAATAAGGAATGCACCCATATATTGTAAACAACACAGAGGGAAGGAAAAATGTACTAGACACCACTTGGAAGCCTGGTTTTTTACATACCTCATTTCACATACTCCTGAGTAAACTTCAATGATGGGTGGTTGTTGTTGTTGTTATTGTTGTTAGTTGCCATACAGTCAAATCTGACTCATAGCAACCATATGTAGAGCAGATCGAAAAACTTCCCAATTCTGTGCCAGGCTTTCGATCTTATCACAATCAGTGATGTAGCTCTAACCATTCTCATTTTATAGATAAGGAAACTGGGACCTGAAGGTTCCTCATTCAAGATTATACTCAGAGTAACTTGTGAGGCCGCACTGGACTCTATTTTCTGACTAAGCTTGAGTGTTCTTTCCTCTCTTGAGCACAGTACCAGTTTTCAGGATTAAAACAGAATGCAGGAACACATCATATTTGATATTAACAAAGGTGACTGCCACCTATCTTAAACCCCTGAGAGTGTGCATGGTAAAAGGAGAGACAGGCTGCAATATAGATCAGTAAGACTCTAAAGGATTCAGAAGTATTCAGATTGAATAAGGTAGGGAATATTACAAAGCAAGAATGACCCCTAGTTCAATCCTGCTCAAATCTGTAGGATCACCACTGAGCTATTTTGGCTTTTGTAATGTGTGGGAGTTAGGAGAAAAGGAATAGGGGGAGGAAGAACTGAGTGAAAAGAAGAGGGACAGAAAGATGAGAGTGGGATTCAATGTTGTAGAGAATAATTCAGAGGAATTAATATCCCACTCTTCTAAGGAAGCACATAATAAAACTTCATCTCCTGAAATATCTAACTAAAAAGGTTAGAAAGCATCTCTCTTGCTTTTTTTCCTTCTGTCTTAAGCACTTTCAAAGTTGCCTACATATTACAGAAGATTTTGTTGATTTTCTTTCAATGTTCCAGAGAATATTTGGAGTCTCTTAATGTGTATATGGTGTGATGTTGTTTACACATAGATCCTATGAAAAATAAAAATAAAAAGATATGAGTGTGTGAGTGTGCACATTCAGACAGGAGGTTGTTGTTGTTGTTGTTGTTAGGTGCCATCGAGTCGGTATCCGACTCATAGCGACCCTCTGTACAACAGGAGAAACACTATTGTCAGTGCTTCTCTGCTGTTCATAGGGTTTTCAATGGCAGATTGATTTTTGGGAGGGGGTTGCCAGGTCCTTCTCCCAAGCCTACAACACCTGGTGTTCCCAGGCAGTCTCCCATCCAGGTACTAACCAGACCCGACCCTGCTTAGCTTCCGAGATCTGATGGGATCGGATGCCACAGGGCTACAGCTGCAGCAGACAGGAGGAGGAGGTAATTAAAGGGGATGGAAGAAGCTTATAAAATCCCGCCTCCTACTCTATCAACCTCCATAAAAAAAGAAATATAATTCATGGACAAAATATAATTTGAGTTTTACATCAGTACTATAAAGGTTCTGATTGAGTATACATTTTTAAATGTTATTGTGTTTATAACATTTAATGGAAAAATTTTTTCTCCCTTAAAAATAAATGCAAATGCCACAGACATTTTTCAAAAATTCCAGCTCACTTTGCACACTTTGTGTCTCCAGAGTTATTTTATTTTTCCTTCATTGGCAATTTAAAGGTGCACCCTTTGATATATAATGCCACTTTAAGGGGTTTAACAGAATTAGGATTTTTCCAGTGGACTAAGCAGTTTATTTTTCACATAATATAAGTACACATTGCTACATTAGTGTTTTTATGGGAAATTTTTCATTACTAGTTAAAAACTGTCATCCCAGCAAAAGAATAGACTTCTAAATCAAAATTTTAGTCTCTAAATACAGAATATCTATCCATCCATCATCCATCCTTTCATTAATTCATTCAGTTCAAAAGCATTCATTTTGTACCCACCAGATGCCTGGTCCTGGATAGGCATAAGGGAACAGAAGTAAATAGGATGCTCCTACTCTTGAGAACCTTACAGAGTAGATTAAAACAAAACAGAGAGCCAGGCATGGCAGCACATGCCTGTAATCCCAGTGACTCAGGAGGCAGTAGAGGCAAGGGGATCACAGGTTAAGGCCAGAGGTAGCCTGCTTAGTTTAGGGAGACCCTGTCTCAAAGTAGAAAGTAAAACAGAAATAGACTGGGGGTGCAGTTCAGTGGTACAGTGCTTGCAAAGCATGTGCAAGGCCCTGGGTTCAACTCCCGATATGGAAGAGAGGAGGAGGAGGAGGAAGAGGAAAAAAGGAGAAGGAAGAGGAAGAGAGGAGGAGGAGAAGGAAGGAAGGAAAAAAGGAAGGAAGGAAGGAAATGGAAATAATTATGGCACAAAGAAGAAGCAGCTACATTACATATATGAACAAAAGGTATAGGAACAAGATCCTAATGTCAGAATTTTGCCACTTATCTCACTTTCCACACAAAAGGCACAATTTACAATTCACGAATTCTATTGACAAAATATTCCCTCCTGCATTTGGTCTCTGTCCCTGTGCTTTCCTACATGTCCCCTCAAACAGGCTGGTCATGCTCTCCCTTATCCTCCACTGGGATTAGTCCCTGCATTTTTCATCCTCATAGCTTCTCTAAGGTGAAACTACACAGTGTTGTATCTTGAGGTTTCTCTCTCAGGACTGAAACTACATGAAGGTAAGAACTAGTTCTTTTATCTTCATATCACTATTGCTCACTTTGTAAATGTATGCTAAATTTAAAAAAAAAAAGAAAATACAGTAGGCCTGCCATATACAGGTTCCACAGATACGGATTCAATCAACCAGAGGCTGAAAATATGAGAAAAGATACGGCATCTCTACTGAGTATGTGCAGACATTTTCTTGTAATTATTCTCTAAACCATACAGTAAAACCATGTACCTAGCATTTACAATGTATTGGTGTTATAAATAATTTAAAAGTGACTTAATATATACTGGAGGAACTATGTAGGCTATATGCAAACACTATGGAATTTAAATATCTGTGGATTTTGATATCTCTGGGGGTCCTGCAATAATCTCCAATAGCTACCAAGGGACAACTGTAGTTACAAATAAACAAGACTCTGCACTAATATGTTTCACTGTCTTCTCATTCCTGTATAACCACCTTCCCAACTACTAAGAACTACTCTTTTTTTCTTCTTCTACAAAGGTAAGAATTCAAAATATTTTCTCTTTTAAATGGATTTTTTCCCTCAAGGGCAAACCACTCATTTACTCTCCTGGCAGACAAGGACAGTATTAATATGTAAAAGTTCATTTGAAAATATTCTGGAATTTATAGTTTCTTTTCGTTTAAAAGGCTATATAAATAGGGACATAATCTGAAAGTCAGCTTGAAACACATATTACGAGGTATTTTCTATGCTAGACAGTTGTATAAAATGTGGTGTAACCAGAATGTATCTATTTATATTTGTTATTTCAAAATAGATATCCATGAGCCACTATTTTTATATATTTTGTCTAGTCAGCCAGTTCAGAGAAAACATAGTTAAGATAAATTATTAGAATAATAATTACTAGTTGAATAATCAAATGCAGATTAGGTTAAAAGAAGGCAAGAAAACTTACTTTCTCTTATATAAGTGCATTTTAATTAACTGATCAGACCAATAATGAAATATACATTATTTCAACAGAATGGAAAATGAAGTTTAACATCATAAAAGAACCATTAAGTATTTAAATTGTGAATATATATATGTCAGAAAAAGCACAGCAGTTCCAATGAGATACTGCCTGTATTAAATATATTTGGATATGCCAGTCAGTGTAATACATATTCAATGAATCAAGCTTCTGGGATTTCATTCTATTTGCCACCTGGTAAACATAAAGTGGGCTGGGATTTAGCTCAGTTGGTAGAGTATCGCTCTGCAGTCTCTGAGGTCCCAAGTTCGATTCCCAGCACCGCAAAAATGGGAGAAGGATGTGGCAACCCACTCCCAAGGCAATCCCGAAACAATCTGCCATTGAAAACCCTATGAGGGTAGCTATGAGCCAGGCACAACTCGACAGCACCTAACAACAACAAACAAAGTGTGAAGTTGATGTTTCTGTGACCTTTCACTAAAGGTTTCATTGCAATATTGGTGGTCAGAGTTTGATGCCAAGAACTTACTTGTCATCCAGCTGAGTTTCCTTTTCACATGAAATGCTTCAGCTAAATTATGCCATCCTAAATGACTACACTGTCTGCAGCCATAGCATCCTAGCATCTGATCCCACCTGATCTCAGAGCTAAGCAAGGTAGTCTGGTTAGTCCTTGGATAGGAGACTGCCTGGGAAAAGCAGGTGCTGCACGCTAGGGAGAAGGACCTGGCAATCCACCCCTGAAACAATCAGCCATTGAAAACCCTATGAATAGCAAAGAAGCACTGACAGTAGTGCAGGGCATGACACAGAACTAACTTGACAGCACCTAGAAAGAACAACAATGAAATGATGGCACATGAGGTAACAGAATTGATTGAAGGCTCTTCTGTGCCCAATAGCTTCATTTGTCAAAGAAGCATTACAAAATGATTGGAGAGAGGCCATATTTTATATATTTTGGTCATATGTGCTCCAAGATTGATGAGTAACAGGGTAGCTATGTCAATAAACTTAGTCTCCATGAATTGCATAAATTCTTCACTGGGTCTTCATCCTCCTCCAGAGTCCTGGGTATAGTCACAGAAACTGCACCAATATTAGTCTCCCCTAGAGGATATGAGGGCTGGGATTTAGCTCAGTTGGTAGAGTGCTGCTCTGCAGTCTCTGAGATCCTGAGTTTGATTCCCAGCACCACAAAAAACGGGAGAAGGATGTGGCAACCCACTCCCAAGGGAATCCTGAAACAATCAGCCATTGAAAACCTTTACAAGGGTCGCTATGAGTCAGACACAACTCGATGGCACCTATCAACAACAACAACAACAACAACAGGGGATATGACCAAATTCATCTAAGTCAATGTGTCTGTACATGAGGTTCTTAACCAAGGTTCTTAGATTCTGTGGTCTATGAAATTCTGGAAGTGTATATAATCATGTGTCTATGTGTATGTACATATGCATATTTGTTTTAGAATATAGTTCTTAGTTTTGTTTTGCTTTCTTTTTTTAATTCTGTAAGAGGCTATGACTCAAAAACATTTAGAAACTTAGCCCTCACATCAGGGATTCCTGACATATGTGCCACTCGGTTCTCAGCTTAAACATAGACAGTTGCAGGCTTTGTTCATTTGTTTAACCACAGGAAGTCATGCCTTGAAGCCAATTTCACTCAGTGGACTAATATGACTCAGCATGCAGTAAAATTAGGGTGCTAGGAAGTAAAACTGAGTCTTAATCCATATCATCTAGTTTGGGAGATTAACTGAATAAAACCTCCCATGCCTCCCTTCTTTGGGGTTATCTCCATATAAACATACTCAGTCTTTTCTTTTTCTTCTCTTCTGAGATATTTCAGAGAGAAATAGTCTGAAAATAATAAAATAAATGTCCATGTTCCCACCATCCTTTTGGCTGTATGTCCTCAAGCATAGGTCATTTAAAAAATTAAAATATTCATCTCAAGTGAATGAACACATGGTCAAAAAGAGAAATGCCATATGTTCTCACTCATATGTGGGAACTGAATCATACTTAAAGGAAGAAAAATCCTATACATAAATTGATATATAAAAATGCACAATTAAACTTAGTGAAGAAGGGACAATATAAAGAGAATAAAAAAGGAGGAAGGGAACTAGCAAAGGGAAGGGAAGATTGGGGAAGATGGGATGGGAAGGAGGGTCAATGTGGAGGGATGAAGGGGGAGAGGACAATCTCAATGTAAACAGCGCAACTTCATGAGTACTTTGCAAAGAGAGGGGGATATAACCCAAATAAGCATTTGAGTTTTACTACATATTAGCCATAAGGCTCCATAATCTTTGTGGGTTGATGAAAGTGTTGCCAGAAGTGATGTAAAGGATGCATAATGGAAAAAGCCAATGCTGTATTACTCAGTACCCCATCATCACTTACTAATAAAGGAAAAAAAATATTCCGATGCAATTGGAACTAGTGTATTTTCCTCCTCTGTCCCATTCCCCCCAAAGCTATTATTATATCTATCAATTGCAAACATTAAAAAATATTCATACAATATACACATTCTTGCCCAAGAAATATATAAGTATTTATTGGTTTTTGAGTATTATCTGTCTCATACTATTTTTTTTTTTTGAGACAAGGTCTCTTTATGTAGCTCAGGCTGGCCTTAAACTTGCAGTTCTCCTGCCTCAGCCTCTTAAGTGCTGGGATTATGGGCATGTGCTACCATGCCTGGCTGTTTATCTTTATTTTTGACTTAACATTAAGTTGGAGATGTATCAGTATTGATTCAATTAGCTCTAGTTCATTCTTTTCTACTATTGTATGATATTTTACTACATGCCACTGCTCATTATTTACCTCTTATTCTCTTGAATAACTTTTTTATTACTAGCAATGTTGCAATGGGAACTCTAAGTAACTTTCATGGGTCCTTCTCAATAATACCCCCATGATGGCCTTTCTTGTCTCAGTGGCAAGAAATGATCCTCTGTACATAGCACTATGGCTTTTCCAACATCAAAGCCTGCATCTCATCCATGTGCCTGGCCTTATGTTTTAGTACATAATGAGTCTACTATAAATATTTCTTAAGTTTAAGTATTTCAGATTCCTCTGTATGGTGGTTGTTTGTGTGCCTGTCTTAAATTTATTATAAAATTGTTTATGTTCCCTGGGTGGTTGTTGTTAGGTGCCGTCAAGTCGGTATCCAACTCATAGCGACCCTACATACAACAGGTGAAACACTATTATCAGTGCTTCTCTGCTGTTCATAGGGTTTTCAGTGGCAGACTGATTTTTAGGAGTGGGTTTGCCAGGTCCTTCTCTCAAGCCTGCATTATCTGGTGTTCCTCTGTGGTCTCTCATTCAAGTACTAACCAGGCCCGACCCTGCTTAGCTTCTAAGATCTGACAGGATTGGATGCCACAGGGCTACGGTGGAGCTCTTATTAAATACATGTTCTCATCTACTAGGCTGTCTTATATATATCCCCTATACTTAGTTGGCCTGAAATGTTTACTGTGTGACTGGGAAAATGAAATAAAAAGGCATTGTTACTTCATCTCATACAATGTGACATATCTTAACTGTAGCCAAGATTGTATTTCATCAACACAGTATCTATCTACTACATCAAGTGAAGTCTCTATCCATATTACTTTATTAATACATATTATCAATACAGAGATTTAATGGGGGAGTCATTCCTATGTTGTTGCTTTCAGGTGCCATCATGTCATGTCCAACTCATAGCAACCCTTATAGGGTTTTCAATGGCTAATTGTTCTGGGATTGCCTTGGGAGTGGATTACCACATTGTTCTCCCATCTTCGCCATGCTGGGAATTGAACCTGGGACCGCAGAGATTGCAGAGCAGTGCTCTACCAACTGAGCTAAATCCAAGCCAAGTCATTCCTATTGTTATTGTTCAGTGCCATCAAGAAGGTGTCCAACTCATAGCGACCCTATGTACAACAGACGAGAAACATTATTGTCAATGCTTTTCTGCTATTCATAGGGTTTTCAATGGCTGATTGTTTTAGAAGTAGGTTGCCAGGTCCTTCTCCCAAGCCTTCAGCACCTGGTGTTCCCAGGCGGTCTCCCTTGTAAGTATTAACCAGGTCTGACCCTGCTTAGCTTCAAAGATCTGATGGGATCAGATGCCTCAGTGGTACAGCTGCAGGCAGTCATTCCTATAGGAACTTAGAAAAAAGAAAAATAAATTTTTCCCATAAGTCTATTTTAATCCTTTTCTTTTGTTTGTGAAAAGCTCCTTTGTTTCTATTAACAGAGGAGGGTTTATGTGAGTATACCTGTCAAGGTGGCTAGACAGCTGTCAGAAACCCAGGAAGCTTCAGTAACAAGGTAATTTCTGCCTTGGTGCCATAGGATTGATATTCTCTCTCTCTCTCTCTCTCTCTCTCTCTCTCTCTCTCTCTCTCTCTCTCTCTCTCCTCTCTCTTCTCTCTCCCTCTCTCTTTCTGTCCCTCCCTCCCTCCCTCATATAAAGGCATCATTTCTCTTTTATGGGTCTATTCTTCTCTGTCTTCTGTTTAACTCACACTTTCTTCTTCCTCATAACTTCACCTTGCATTCTGCCTCACTTGCCATGACTCTCACTCCAACTAGAGTTTTATGGGATTAGCAAGCAAGAACCCCTTCAAATGTGACTATAGTGTACAAAGTAATAGTAACTCATATCTTAGTCTTCACAAACATAGCTAGATGGTGATTTATAAAGGTAACAACATACCTAGGTTATGCACTTTCCTTTGGACAGAAGTATCACTGTATAATGTACTCATGAAGCAACTGACACTAAGCCAGTTACAGAGAATTTGATCTCAGCTGGAAGGCATCCTCTGAGTTGGTAGAGCATACATCAGCTCTACACAGATTCTGATCAGAAAAAAATACCTTTAGTTTTACTGAAGACTCTATGTATAGATACAATATGTACAACATTGAATATGCACATGCTTTTCCCCCAAATACTTGTGGGTTTGCACATATAAGATCACGAGTAACTACAAGCTGTTCCACTTGTGGGTAACTGCCATATTTACTGAGGAAAGTAAACATTTTAGAACTTTTACTATTTTTATTTTTAGAGGTACATGGGTTTAAAAAAATTATTCCTAAAATAAAGTCACCATTTGTTGCTCAAGTTATTTTTTATAAGGCTTGCTGATTCTTTTTCAAATGAATGGGTGTTTTCACACATTTTGATTATTCGTGTGCATATTCAAACAAACATGTAAAAGACAATATTCTCAATATTTAAGAAGAGACATATTGGATATTGTTTCAAAAATCCAATCATAAAAATATTACATTATTTTAGATTGAAGATTAACAATGGGCATAGAGTGACAGTCAATAGGAGACTATGAGCTTCAGCTTTTTTTTTTTTTTTTTTTTTTTTCCAGAGGTATAGCACATAGCAGAAAGTACCTGGGGGAAGTTGAAATATCTACATTAACTAAGGAAAACAGCTTTCTAGGGAAACCAGAACTCATTTTCTCTTCACAGTTTTCTTTCAATTAAAGAAAAGAAAAACATGATATATGCAAGGAAGGAAACATAACAAAATTAAAGCTTTCATGTTTCCTAAACTTATAAGTTGGGAATGGTGAGATTTCAAAAATACCTCAAAAACTATACATCCTGAGTCATAAATAGACGTTTTTGAGCCTGGATATCCAGGGAAAGATAGTACTCAAAAGCTCTTAAATAATCCCATCATGAGGATGGCAGGGGCCAAACTAAGTGACTCACCACCTCTTCTCCTATGATGTGGCAGAAGCAGGGAGTCCAGATGCTGGGATTCTATCTGAAGATATTTTCCACACCTTAATTCATATACTCCCTCCTGGTTATTATTATATCAGTAATATCGCTTATTTCCCACTTACCAAGTTTCAATTGTGATAATCTGTGGCAAGAATTTAAGCAAGAAGATTGCAAACTTTAAGTACTCCAGAATGATACTTCTTACAGTGCTGGGAGACAGGAAAACACTATGTGACGCAAATTACCCTGGGAACTCATGTTCTAAGTGTCATACTTAACAATCATAAAATATTCTTCATTTGGAAAATTATATAGTCCAACTTTTCCAAGAGCCTGATTCAGTAGGTAGTCACTATGATCAATTTCGTTCAAATAAACTCTTGTCCCCAGAACACCCAGAAAATGCAGATGGTTTGCCATAAGAATGGTGATGATAGGGAGAGAAGGGAGGGACAGTACAGAGAATAAGAAGATATCTGTGATGCACAAGATGTGATCCAAAGATATAGTGAATATTTAAAGAAAAATAATTATCACAGTAAAGACATATTGCCATTATTCCTCCTCAAAATGCTGCCCCTGGTTTTGAACACATTTATTCCATTGTTCTTGCCACTTTCTGAAGCAGTTCTGGAAGTTCTCTTCCATGAGTGTCTTTAGTTGTGCTGTTGTGGCTGCCTTGATGTCCTGAATCAATTCAAAATGTTTACCTTTTATGGTTATTTTGACTGTGAGGAAGAATCAGAAATCACACAGTGCCCAATCAGGTGAATAAGATGTATGAGGATACACAACAATATTTTCATTTGACACACATTGCCATACCAGAAGCGATGTGTAATATAAAGTATTGTCACATGGAGGATGAGACTAAAGACATGAAACAGGACTCCCAGATCTGCTTCATAAACTGGCAAGAATGATGAGATAAGCAGCTTCTGCCCCTGTCTAATTTTTTTGGTCCAGGCTCCTTGGGCATATAAATAGAGTGTTTGGTCTGTTTAACATGGTAGATTTAAATGCAGACATTTGACCTCACTTGCATTCATGGATCAATACATTTAACTGAGGCTTTTGAATTATAATGCTGGAGACGTGTATTGAATTACCATGGACTGCCAAAATAACCAACAAGTCTGTCCTAGAAGAAGTGCAACCAGAATGCTCCTTGGAAAGAAGGACCAGGCTGTGTCTTACATATTTCAAACATGTAGTCAGGAGAGAACAATCCCTGGAGAAGGACATCATGTTTGGGAGAGTGCCGGGTCAACAACAACAACAAAAAAAGGAAAACCCTCCACCAGATGGATTGACACAATGTCTGCAACAATTGGCTTAAACACAAATAAGATCATGTGCCTGGCACAGAATCAATCGGGAAGTGTTTTGATCTGGGTAGCTATGAGTCAGACTCAACTTGACGGCACCTAACAACAACAATGTATTTATCAAGTGTAATAAAATAGTTCATGGTTATGTGTGTGAGTATGCGTATGCATACGTGCATGATAGAGGCATGTAGAGAGAGGTATCATTTTGGATTCCTCATGTAATGTTTATACATACTCTTTCCCATTATGGAGCTATTTTCACAAGTTTTTAGATCTGGACACAAAACAATAGTGTTACAACTGAATAGACTTAATACTGACTGCCTTTTTCCTTGGTCTATTCAATGATGGGGCTGGGATTTAGCTCAGTTGGTAGAGCACTGCTCTGCAGTCTCTGAGGTCCCCAGTTCGATTCCCAGCACTGCAAAAATGGGAGAAGGACATGGCAACCCACTCCCAAGGCAATCCCAAAACAACCTGCCATTGAAAAACCCTATGAGGGTTGCTATGAGTTAGACATGACTCAATGACACCTAACAACAATGATTAGTTTGGAGAAGGACCTGGCAATCCACTCCCAAGGCAATCCCAAAACAGCCATTGAAAACCCTATGAGGGTTGCTATGAGTCGGATACCAACTCGATGGCACCTAACAACAACAACAATTCAATGATGAGCGCCTTTAAAGACCAAGTCAATATATATTTTAACTCTAGGAGAAATCATTTCTTTAAAATTTAACTTTTTAAGAAGAAAGAAAAGTCATAGAAATTAATATCTTCTGCTGGCTATGAGGAGTTTCTGAAAGGAATAAACATTTTGTCTGTTACTATATAGAGTGAAAAGGTACTAAAATGCTTATTAATAGGATATCTTTCATATAATAGTTGAAGAAACTATAGTATTTGAAATGAGTGTCAGTTTTCATTGTTTAGAAACCAGTACCTTCATGGAGAGCAAAGTTAAAGCAGATCTCACACTTATAACTGAAGTCCTTTCTAGACAGGCAATAGAAGGCTGACCACCAGTGTTGGCTCCAACAGCAAGTGTTTGATCCTGAGTAAGTTATTTAGCATTTTTGTAGACTCTGTTTTCCCATGTATAAAAGGATAGTGTTAGAATAGGTCTGCAAACATCCTTCAAGCACTACGATAATATTACTTAAATGTGCCAAAGCAGGAGTCCTGAAAGTGTTTTCAAATTTAAACTTTAAGAATGTGCTTTTATCCATGTATACAAAAATAAAAAGATTATAAGGCATTTCCTAATTTCTGAGAAAACAAAATCTGTTCAAGCTCAGGGAGCTTGTATACATAACAGGAAATATCTGGCTATATAATCTTAGCACCAGATACAATGTGGTTGTAAATTAAGTGTTAATTCATTTATTCACTGAACACATTTTTTATATGTGCATATTACTGCAGTATTCTTTCCTCTGAGTAGGCTAAAGACTATTGGATAGGGAGTATAAAAGATACCATTTTTTTCCACCAGTAATTACATTTAGAGCTTTCACTCCTTGTCTTCATTATTTGTACCTTGATCAGATGGTCAGTGCTTAGAGAGTTTCATGATTTTCCCAAAGTCACATATGTTGAAAGAGTTTGACTTCTAGGGCTTTCCTATTCCTTTTGCGTTGGCTACAAAATTACTAGTCTTGGGTTATGGTTCTATCTGCTTTTTCATATTTCCCCTGCATACCACTGTTGAGAAATTCTCAGAATTTCATACACTGAGACTTCCACCTGGTTGTTACAAAACCCCATCCGGGTCTTGCTATTGTCAACATATTATGTCATCCTCAAACCTTTATTTATCCTAAATTCCAATCCCTCTTCTTCCGAGATCTTGTTTCTATCAATTACTCTAATATTTCCCTTTATAGGGTGGCCCTTTTGTGATAGTTTTATATTTGGGCAGATGTCTAGCTTCTTGGAGAAATCAAAGGTTTAGCTTTACTCTGTTAGTAAACTACTGTTCTCCTCTCTTCACACATTTAGTTGTCTATTTCACAGCGTAATCTATCTCATCTCTCTCCTCTCCAGCAATGTCTGGTGTCTTATATCAAACCCTTAGAACTGCTTTGCACTTATTAGTTTCTCTCTTACAGGGTGAAAATTTGCTCTCCTACCAGGTTTCCCTGTTTGAAATGAGGTTCTACATCAACCTGACTTCTGGAGTCCCTTTCTGATTACACAATTACACCCTCATGGACACCCTTACCCTGTGAGGTACCAATGAAGATGCCAATGGCTGTGTCCCATACTACCTATTTGCTGGGTTGTTTTTAGTACTTTATTTTCCAGGACATCATTTTTTTCCCTGAGAAATTGGATGACCTCCTAACACATGGTGCTGCAGATTCTATCTACTCCTAGATGGCTTTTTCCTCTAGATTCTGGCTGCTCCCCCTTTATCCCAGCTTTCTACATTAATATCTGTCAGTACATGTACAACTTCATTTCTTCTCTTTGTAATATTTTCACCCTGTTGCAATTCTTCTTTGAGAGTTTTGGTTCTCCTATAGATTTTGTTATCTCCATTCTCCTCTCTCATCTCCCCAAATTCCAATATTCTCTAAACCTCTAACCCTGCAATCTTTATCAAGCACCTTTATTATCTCTTCATCCATCACTTCTATATTGGTAACTAAAGAGCCCCTGTCTTTTTCTCCTAAAGCCCAAACAAGGCACATGATTACCTGTGCATCCTGTCTCTGCTAAAAACAGAATTAAGCAACTATTGCTTGGTCACACTCACATTTGCTTGAAGCCCTGAAAACTTTGGTTCTGTCATGTCCTTTGGTAATGAGAAGCTAACTGAGGGCTAAGAACTCCAATTCTCCTGCTGAACCCCCTCCTGTTCTCCCTTCCTTCATATTCCTGAAGCGTATGCTCCAGGCCAGGCCCTTGTCATGCTATGTTGCTGTACCACTGTCAAGCTCTTACTCTAGTGCAACCACATACTGACTTTACATGTGGTCCTTTTTTGTTGCTGTTGTTGTTATTGTTAGGTGCCATCAAGTCAGGTCTGACTCATAAAGACCCTATGTAGGGTTTTCAAAGGCTGATTGTTTCAGGAGTGGGCTGCCACGTCCTTCTCCCTAGCCTGTAGCACCTGATATTTCCAGGTGGCCTCCCATCCACGGACTAACCAGGCCCACCCTGCTTAGCTTCCAAGATCAGGTCAGATCAGATGCAAGGGTAGTATGTCTGCAGACAGTGGCCCTTGAAGCAAGCATAAAAACACATAGTAATAATAATTTATTGTGAATAGGACTTTTAAATATCTTAGTATGTGCCTTGGAAATCTATGTTAAGATTATACTATGGAAAGGGAGCTTGAACCAACAATAACAAAATCATGTATTTGTCTTTAACCTTTTTTGTAGGGAAAAAAAACCCTCTGATCTGCCATGGTAAGAATTAAGAATTTTATTATCTATCCTTGAATTAGAGAATACTCTGTTTTCTCCAGCATGATGTGATAGTTTCTTGACTATTCTTTTTTTTTTTTTTTTTTTTTTTTTTTTTTTTTTTTTTTTTTTTTTTTTTTTTTTTTTTTTTTTTTTTTTTGACTGTCTAGGCTACCTTACCTAGTGTCATCTATAAATTTATTTTTCTTATCTACTTTCTGACTTTAAGCCTGGAATAAAACTGCATATCCAAGAGTTCTAGAAAACAGTTCTTAATAGCATGACCCAACTAGTTTAATAATAGTAATTTGTAAAGTAACCACCAGGTCCAATACTGGATGCAAAAGCTTTGGAACTACACAAGGAAATCTTTCTTCCTAGAAATACTGTGAAAGTCTTGACTTCCATTTTCAGTGGAATGACTGGGATTGTTCCACAGAGAGAAGGGAGCAAGGGGATACTGAGCATGGTCAAACCACACGGGTGGCCTGAATGAGTCTCAAGGGGCCAACATGACTGCCACTAACACCTGGATGGGAAGCTTGGCTTTCCAGGTGTGTTTCCTGGCCTCACTTTGGAAGGACTGCAGGGCCATCACACCGAGAGCCTGAAGTAGGATGTGTTAACTAGAGTAGCAGCTCCATGGGAAAATTCTAACCTATCTCATTCTGTTCATCCCTGGTGAGTCTGAATCTAAAGGAACTTTCCTGGCTTTCTTCCAGAGAGAAATATTTTAATGACCATTTGGATTTTCAAGATTGGTAAATATTGTTGCTCATATACAAACTGTCATTTCTTCTACTTGTCAAAGACTGCATGAGGAGGAACAGATGCTCCCTGGGTTCAGGACCTTGTCTTGAAAGTTTTCTGTGGATTCTCCCAAAGTCCTTTTTATTACAATTCTACTTCTCAGTCTTTCCCTTTCATAGAGCAAAATAGAGCAACAGAATTTTTTCATCTGGCAAGACAAATTTAAAACAAATTTTATCTTACCTTGCAATTCTAGTTTAAAAAATCCATTTGAAGCTTCAGGAGGTAGTTTCAAGAGGGGTAAAGAGCATTTTAGGGATTGCAATGAAGACATATTCCTAACATTTTCTGACCTGACTTGTACTGGGAAGTGCTGCTCTGTAGCTGAAGAAAACAGCCATTTCCCACATTTGGGAGACAGTTGCCAAATGGAAAGTATTTCCAATGTAATACAAGGACACAGTTGGTGGTGGACACTCAAATGAATAATTTTAGGCCCTATAGAAGGCTAGGTAATATTTTCTTTCATGTATAAGAAAAAAATGTTAACCATACTAGAAGTGTATTCAAAAGTATATAATAGAAATAAACAGTCATTTTGTTTATTCTTTTAAATAAAGTTTTGGTTTATCTTGTTCTTATATCATTTTGGGGAGGAAAAAATAATATCACTAAACATTGAATTACAAAGTCACCAATATCTTTCCTATTTTTAAAATACTTTGGAGCAAATTAAACATACTCAGAATGTTTTATTAACTAGAATGTTTAGCTTAACTAGTTTAACTACTACTGTTAAGAAATTACCATGATCAGTAGGAACTCCTGTATTTGGTTCCTATGTGGGAATGACCTGAGCAGAAAGCCCAGTAGCATAGGCATCTGAACATTCAGCTTCAAAGTTTCTCAAGGGGTCAAGAGAACTGGCAATCAGTGGATCTTTATACAGTAATCCTGGGGTTTACCTTGTGAATCATTTCAGTAGTAGTAATCACTAAATTGAGAAAGGTCAACCTTTGCTTTTATCCAAAGTCAATTCACAGAGATGATTTATGTGGTTCAGTAACAAATAAATTAATGTCCATCTAGATTAAAAAGTTTTTTGAGAGAATAGGGTATGTCTTATTTTTGTTAAGCCCCTCTAGTTTGTATTCCAGGGCCTTATACATAGCATGAGTTCAGGTTATTAAACAATCATTGAAGAATTATACACTATCTTTACAAATCAGAAAGATGATAAATGTGTCCAATGACACAAAACATGAAAAGAATCTAATATCTCAATTTCATCCAACCCTTACCAAAGCATTAGTTGTGAGACAAAATAAGTTTAGAGAAATGTTGTTGCTGTTGTTAGGTACCCTCGAGTGGAATTCAGCTCATTAGCGACCCTCATAGGGTTTTCAATGGCTGACTGTTTCGGGATTGCCTTGGGAGTGGGTTGCCACATCCTTCTCCCATTTTGCAGTGCTAGGAATTGAACTTGGGACCTCAGAGACTGCAGAACAGTGCTCTACCAAGTGATCTAAACCCCACACTGCTATGCTTAGAGAAATAGGAGACCTAAGCTTTCATATTTTGCAATAATTAATGGGAATAGCTTTCACAAGGACTATGCTTTGTAAAACTTTCCAACAAGGAAAAATGCAGATGTTTTCCTATCTTCTAAGTCATCCTACGATGCACTTGTATTTTGAGGTCCTGTTCAATTTACTATTTAGACAGGATAGTATAGATCTCTGATACCAGATTATAGATCTATTTCTTGGTTCACTGAATGAGGAAACAGCTAATGACTACAACAGTCTATGTGGTAAATATTTTTAAGTCAAATGCTATTTATCTATATACTACAAACATATTTGGACTTTCTAGTATGTCTTTTTCTAAAATAATTCCATCTGGAAGGAAAATTAATTTCTAATTTATTTCTCAACTATGTAAAGTGGTCAGTTTCCAAAATAGAAAGCATGAGCTTTCCAAAATCACTTGCTAAACATCTATTTCTGTACTTCAGAAAAGAACAGATAGGTATTAAGAAAAGTTAGAGCAATAAAGCTTCATATTCTTATTTTCTAAGAAATTGGAGTCCAATGAAATTTTTAAAAATTTGTTCTCCCACTTCTAACTCCCACATCTTTATAGAAGCCACTGTTAATTATGGTATGTAGATTAGGTACCCAGTCTATTTAGGCAGCATACTCAGAAGATGTGGGTAATGAAAAGGTCACTTCATGTCTTGATTAAGAGGAAATAGCATCAAAAGAAGAGATATCAAATTATACAGCATAGTAAAAAATAACTAAAAAGGAACATCATTCCAGAATAGTAGATGTAGAGAAAGGAAAATAAAATCTAGGAGTAGTTTAAGTGGAGGAAAAAAAATAATGGAACAAAGGAGAAAAAGGAAGGAAGAAATGTCCAGAAAAAGAAACAAGCATGAAAGTTGAATGCACTGCATGCCTGCTAGTGTGAAGAAAATAAAAGAATTTATTTTATTTTAAAGAGAGAAAGAAAACCCTGTAAAATCGATTTGGAGCAAACATGTCCTCCATTCAGCCAATTTCAGACTAAATAAGTGCTGCTATTTTAAGATGAATCTCAGATCATTTTCAATGAAAGTATCAGTTTGGAACTTAATATTCATGGAAATAACATTAAGAAATTATTATTCAGCTGGGGATGGTGGCCCACACTGGTAATGTCAGTGACTCTGGAGGCTAAAGCAGGAAGATCCAGAGCTTGAGGCCAGAGGCAGCCTGAACAACTAAGACCCTGTCTCAAAATAAATAAATAGCCAGGAGTGCTGGTGCATTCCTTTAATCCTACCAACTTAGGAGGTAAAGGCAGGAGGATCACAAGTTCGAGGCCAGGGGCAGACTGTGTAACTTAATGAGACCCTGTCTTAAAACACAAAGTAAAAAATGTGCTGAGGGTGCAATTCAGAGGTAGAGTGCTTGCAAAAAGCATGCATGAGGCCCCAGGTTCAACTCTCTAGTACTGCAAAATCAATCAATCAATAAATAAATAAAAATTAAAAGTAGGCTAGAAGTGCAGTTCAGTGGTAGAGTACTTGCTTAGCATGGATAAGGCCTCCAATTCAATTCACTAATAATGCAAAATAATATGTATTATTCAGATAATATACACAAATTGCTATAGAATGTGACAGAGGAAAACCTAAGGAAATTCCTGTGTGGGGCGGGAAAAATGTAAACCATTAAAATAATCCCACTGGTGGCAAATGTGAATTTTGATTAAAAATTAAAAAATGAAAATCTAGCTATATGTCATTGTTGTTATTAGGTGCCATTAATTGGAGTCTGACTCATAGCAATCTATGTACAATAGAAAAAACACTACCTGACACTGTGCCATACTCAGCACTACTGTCAGTGTTTTTCTGCTATTAATAGAGTGTTAAATGGCTGATTGTTTTCAGGAGTGGGCTGCCAGTCCTTCTCCCAAGCCTACAGCACCAGTATTCCCAAGTGGCCTCGCATCCAAGGACTAACCAGGCCCAACCCTGCTTAGCTTCTCAGGTCTGACAACATCACACGGCAGGGTGGGATGATTGTAGGTGCCACAAGCCATGTTGTTGTTGTTGTTAGGTACCATGGAGTCATCTCGGACCTATAGTGACCCTTATAGGGTTTTCAATGGCTGATTGTTTTGGGATTGCCTCAGGAGTGGATTGCCACATCCTTCTCCCATTTTTGCAATGGGAATCGAACATGGGATCTCAGAGACTACAGAAAGGTGCTCTACAAACTGAGCTAAATCCCAGCCCCTATAAGCCATAGAAGACAGAAAAGTAGAGAGAACATTGGTTTATTTAGACATCTATTTGTCTAAATTTGAAGAATTAAATAAAACCCAATTAGAAGACAATGCAATAATGTAATTAAGGACTAAAATATATAATCCAAAGACTAGAAAATAAATTAGGAAAAATTTTATGAAAAAACAAAACAGACCCTTAGTTGATTAGAATTTGAAGCTAGAAGAACAAACATTCCCAAAACTATTTTGAAATAAATAATTCCCTGATCTCGAGTCAGAAAGGATTTTAACTATTGTTAATTTGTTCAACAAATTTTTACTGTTTATATATTATTCTGCCAAGAGCATTACTAACCCCTAAAGTATTTTTTGTCATTACTTTATCCATCTGATATAAGGGTGCTGCAGTCCCACAGGTATAACCCACAGTTAAGATAAGCTGGCTGAGGATGTAGGCTCTTAGTCAGCTCACCTTGATTCAAAGCCTTGTTCTGCCATTAACTCAGTAGCTGACTATGGTCAGGGTACCAAATCCCTCTCTGCCTCAATATTCTGATTTGTTAAAGAGAGAAAATAATGCCAATAGTACTTTTTAAAGTTATTCTGAGGATTAATCAAATAATGTGTAAAAAGCATTTAGAACAACATCCACCACATATTCTATAATCGAAATGATTATTATTCATGTTAAACTATCTTCTTACCTGTAACTTTATCTTCTTTTGATCATCTTAGATTTGTCTTTCCTTACAACTAGTGTCCAATATCCTTTCTTCTATTCTTGTTAAGCCAACTGAAAGGATGATTTAAATTCACTGTTTCCTCTCATTCTTACTGATTCATTTCTCAAATAATAGCAATCAAGCTTCTGCCCTTGCCATTTCACTGAAGATTAACATTGGTGAGGTCATAAAATCACTAAATCATTCCACATTGTCTGATCCAAATATAGACCCTTGATTTTTATCATAGTAAACCACTCTGTACATTTCACACTTTAATATTTTGTGAAACTGTCAACACCTTTGGTTTCCACAAACATTTTGCCATCTTTTAGTCTAGGGATTCCTTATATCCTCCTGTCTCTTCCAATTTCATTCCCTATTTTCTTTACTCACTCCTTACATACTGGTATTCTCCAGGTATACCTGGCACATGTAATGGCTGTTAGTTAAATGTTAAAGTGAATTATCTGTTAAAAATAAGAGAAAAAGTAGATTATTACATTCAAAAAGATCCTAGCACTGACAGAGGAAGAAATAGAGATTCTAAAATTACTTCATAGATATTACAAAGGAGAACAATGACCACTATGATTGAGTTTGTAAAATACACCTCTCTTCAGGAACAGTTAAATTTCAGTATCTTTAAGCCAGACATGGTGGCACGTGCCTATAATCCCAGCATTCACAAGCTTAGGTGGGAGGATCAAGAGTTCAGGGCCAGCTGGGACTATATGTAAAAACAATAAATAAACAAATATCTTTAAAATTATAAGATGATCTTCATATTGCCAAGACCCAGTTTAATATTCTTTTGATTTCTAAATTATGTTTTATTCTAGTGTCTCATTTTACTTTTAGTAGAGCAAAACAAAAGGAAATGTAAACATTTGCACTGACACAAATTCTCTGCTAAAGGATATGTTGTTTATTGTTAAATACCGTTGAGTCAGGTCTAACTCATAGTGACCCTATGTACAAGAGAATGAAACATTACCCAACACTGTGCCATACTCGGCACTATGTCGATGCTTCTCTGCTATTCATAGAGTTTTCAATGGCTGGTTGTTTGGGGATTGTTTTGGGAGTGGATTGCCAGGTCCTTCTCCCATTTTTACTGTGCCGGGGACTGAACCCAGGGCCTCAGAGAGCACCAAGCAGCACTCTACCAACTAAGCTAAACCCCAGCCCTTGCTAAAGGATATAGTGTGTATATACATTTGTGCTGTTTGTTCATTTGTGTGTGTATGGGATTTATAGGCACAAATATTATACATACGTATATAATGGAGAAAGTTAAAACTATTTTTAAATTAAGGAATTGGTGAATTCAATATTTAGAAAACTAATTCTCAGACAAAGCGATTCCAAAAGATCAAAAAGATCACCTGGAAACTCTAAGACTCATCAAAGATTTTCACTAGTTATGAAAAAAATGCAGTTCTGTGGCCAATCTGTCTCCCAGCTTACAACCAAATAAAACTTCAAATAACATACTCATAAATGGTTGAAGAAAAAGGAAATTAAAATGGAAATATCAACAAATGATAAAACATAACTGTGAGCTGTGGCTGTTCAACCACTGGGCTTCAAATGGTTTTACACCACTGGGCTAGAAGAAAACATACTCTGCTGGCATTTTCATCTGCCAAAATAGCCATTTGCAATTAAAAATTAAAATTGGCACTACTTTGCAAGCAATTATCAAAAGGCTCCTGGCTATCTCCTTTGTTTATAGTGTTTCTTATACCAGAACTTCATTCCATTTTGAAATAATTTTTCTACGTTTTGTTTCTTTTGAGCTATAATATTTCAAACACTGATATATTAACACTTTTCCACATTTCCAATTTTAATATGATCCTCAAATACTGTAACATTGTTTATATTTCTAAAAATAAATATAGAAGGATTTAGAGTATTTTATGTTACTATATTGCAGGATATAATGCAATAAAAATTGTTTAAGTTATCGCTGTACCTAAGGGAAATCAGTGATTTTTAAGGAATTCAGGGACAAAAAGTAAAATCCAAATATCAATTTCTATAAACACATACATAATTCAGAAGAGACTTTATATATAAACAATAAAATAATTAATTGGGTCTACTGAAGTAAAACGCCTGCAGCTATACCACTGTGGTTTCCTATCCCATCAGATCTCAAAAACTAAGCAGGGTCGGATCTGGTTAGTACTTGGATGGGAGACCACCTGGGAACACCAGATGCTACAGGCTTGAGAGTAGGACTTGATGACCCCCTCCAAAAAAAATAATCAGGCATTGAAAACCCTATGAATAGCAGAGAAGCACTAACAATAGTGTTTGCCTGTTGTATGTAGAGTCACTATGAGTTGGACACCCACTCTAGGGCACTTAACAACCACCAGAACAACAATGGAGTAAGATGCAGAGAATGACCAGTGGGGTAAAATTCCATCTTCTACAAGGGAATCAGTAGTGTGTTTTAAGATTTGAGGTGTCTATAAGCAAACCAGGATGAATGCATGAACCATCTTCAGTGTGGCACACTCTGATATTAATGATATAGTAGTGAACAAGATGGAGAGGAGAGAGGGAGGGATAAGGGGAGAGACAGTGAGGCAGAGAGAGTAAAAGAGAGAGGGAGACAGAGAGAGGCAGAGGGAGACTCTGCCTTTAAAGATAGCATGTGTGAATTGGGGAGAGGCAATAAATGGATTCCTCCTCCAAGCAGAAGAGGATATGCTCTTTTAAGTCTTTATAAAGATCACATTGGCTATTATGTGGCACATAGATTTCGAGATGTTAGGAGTGAAGTTATAGCAATTAATTAGAAAACAACCCTCCAACTCAGAGATGAGGTGGGGAAATGATTAAAATATCAGATACCTTTTTATTCCATATACTCCTTCCCTTTTATGATAGCTTTACACTGTCAACATTATCTTCCACCATCTTAGTTGGATCACAGATAATATTGTATCCTAAAAGACGACAGTTTGGAAACACAGAAAGATAAAAATGACTTACTCCAAGTCACAAAGTTAATTAGTTGAAAAGCAGGGAGTAAAGCACTGGTCTCCTGGGCTACTTCTAGCCCCGTATCTTTTTCTTTTAAATGAATCATCAGTATGTTACTTCTAAGAAAACAGGGAAAATGTGGTAGTTCTTTTAGCTTCAGCTTTCTCTGGAACTGCTCTGTGGAAGGCTTCCAAGGAAATCTATTTACTTATTCATTGAATAAGTATTTATTGACGGTATACTACATACAAGGGACCTTGATAGGTGCCTGAAATTACAGATAAGTAGATTTTCTGTGAAGGAAGTTCTCCCTGTACTGGAGAGACAGACCAATAGCTCCTAGTAACACCTCAGTTGAAGAGCAGAATTATAATGACATTCCCGGAATTCCATGAAACCTGAAGCAAGGCATACGTAGTATCTCGGCAGAATGTCCAGAAATGCATCTGAGAGGAAGCCATCCTTGCATAGAATTTTGAAGAAACTACAGGAACTGGACAGCCAGAGTGTAAGAAGGGAAGAATCCAAAAGCATAGCATGAGCAAAAGGACATTGGTGAGACAAAAAGTTTATGATCAGGGTGCATATTGGAGGGAGGACTGTAATGAGGCCAAAAAGATGGGCAGAGGCCATGGCATGAGGGTCTTGTGAACTGTTCCAAGGAATGTGGAGTTTAACTTACACTATTGTGTCCATTTTCCCAATTCTTAACCACTCATTCCAATGAAATCATACTTATGACCCTTGCCACTCCACTGAACCTGCTATAGGAAAGGTGATCAGCCGTAGCCTCCTTCATGAGTAATGCAATGACATCTTATCCACTCTTCTAGTCCTTTCTGAAGCACCAGGAACTGTTAACCATAGCTTCCTTCTGTACACATCTCCCTTTGTTTTCAAGAAAATGAGGTCTCCTGGCTTCCCCCTTGGCCTCTGGTTTCCTCTGTCATGGGTGTTCCAGGTTTTTCTATGGACTCCTACTCTTCCATCCACTGCTTGGTGCCAGCGTTTTCAAAACTTTTCTCTACCATATCTGCACGTATCCTATGCATTTTCTAGATGATCTTATTTTTTTCTACTGTTTACCACAAAGTACTAGAGGCTTCAAAATCTAGGTAGATAATATAGACAAATAGATTAAGTTCCAGATTTGTAAATGCATTGATTAATTCCAAAATACCTTACTGAGTGTTCTCTGTATGCTGGAACTACTGCTGGTTGTTGATTCATACCCACTGGAAAGATATTGTGTGGTTCACTGCTATGTTCCTTTGCCTTACAATCTCCATATGTCAAAAACTGAACTCTTTACACTGCTGTGAACATGGGCCATTTGTGCTTTGTCCCCATAAATCTCTAGATTGTCACCAATTCCTATTCTCCAAATGACCCATGTTAGAATCATCCATCTCATACCACACTTAGGAGTGGTGAAAACAGCCAATTCTATATCCTTAACATTTTTCTGATTAAACCCTCCCTTTTTATCTTGACAATTACTATTTAGTCCCTTAGACATCACTTGCCTTTCTAGAATAGTCCATAGAACATTGTAAGGAGGAAATAAACATTTGCAGAATGAATATATGGGTAAAAGAATGCAAGAATGGAAATTTTGTAGAACTGCTACCATCTCATTACGTTGATGTTCTTAGGTGCAGCTGAGTCAGGTCCAACTCATAATGACCCTCACAGGGTTTTCAGTGGCTGATTTATAATCCATATTAACTCCATTTTTACCCTCCAATTCATTTTCCAAACTCATAAGATTCACATATTTCCAAAATTCATATGATTATGACATTATCCTGATTTTTACCATTCATTCATCACTATTGCCTACAGGATGAAGACCAGATTCCACGGTCAGCATCTGAAGCTATCAGAGCTTGCATAAATACCTTTTCTTGTACCGTGTTTTCTTGTGTTCGTCCTCATCTTGCAAACTGTTAAGAGTAATTACAATTGCTGAGCTGATTTGCAATTCCATACCTTTCCTCAAGAAATTTTTTTTTCTGGGATTGTTCATTACGCCCTGCTTTGCTCACTTAAAAATTAACTATACATTTGTCCAAACCCAGTTCATGCCTCACTTCTTTGAAGACTGCTGAGTTTTCTGCCCTCATCTCTTCTACTTCCTTCTATTTTCCCATAAAATTTTGTACCTTATTTCCTGTGTAAGAGCACTGATAACACTGTTGCATACTTGTTCACATGCTTGTAATTACCTCATGCTGGAATTTTTTCCTTCCTTGCAAGTGAAGTCCTTTGTCTTATTAACTAGGGAATTAGCACCTTTTAGATACCCAAATATTTATTGATGGATAAATAAATGAGTGAATAAATGAATAAGCAACAGAAAGTCACAGAAAAATTTTAAGGCAAGGGAATGGTCTGACAAGATTTTCATTATGAGAAAATGACTATGGTATAAGAAAAGAAAGCAAGATGGTTAGACAGGAAAATACCATAAATCATCCATGGAGAGGTATTGAGAAACAGGGAGGGATAGTGAAAGTATCAGAGGACAAAAGGGAATGGGTTTGAAAAATATAAGTTGATCAAACAGAATTTAATGGCCATTAGGATAGCTAGCAGCAGCAAGTATGAGAAAAAGGGTAACATTACAAATCTTAGTTTGAATGACTAGACTATTTAAAATATCTATGAATTATCATCCATGGTATTAGGCCAGGCAAAGATACATTAGGCAAAGTAATGGGTTAGATGTATATGTTTCCTGTGAAATTTCTCAGAACCACATATGCTACATCCTGAAAGAGTCAACCATTGAAAATCCCATGAGAGTTGCTATGAGTCAGATACTGACTCGACAGCACCTAACAACAACAACAACAACATATGCTACACCAGTGAAAATTTATGTGTGGAATCCCATCATGTTGTTCTATACTGCCACTACTATATCTCTAAAATTTTCCTAAAAAGAGAGAGAATTAAGGTAACATGAACAATATTCCAAGAAATAAGTCATCTCATATTTTATTACTCATCTAAGAAAGTGAAGAACAGCAGAAGATAAGAAATATGGCTGTCTGGTAAATCCAAAAGAGTAGTAAGAGCACAAATCTAATCCTCACTAATTTATAGACTGGAGAAAAGTATTTGAAGTAGGTTATCTCTTGCTCTTGCCAGCCATCTTATTAGTAGGCTATGATATGTATTCTTAAAAATCACATTTTACACCATTAAAATATCATTATAGCAAAGATTTTTGCATATTTACAAAAAGTTCTCTTTACTGGTAGTACAACTTTAAACATACTTTTCTTGTTTCTTGGCACTGAAAACACTGGTGTACCAAGCAAATTCATCCCTGAAGTACCTCATTAATCACAGTACACTTGTTCTTGGCAGGAACCTTAATATGCCACAAAAACTGTTATTAAAGTAAGATTTGGGGATTCCCAGTCTGGCAGGGAATTAGTTACACCTACCTCTCTAGAAATTATATTCTTATAATTTCCTGTAGTATCAATGGTCTTGTTAGAATTACAGCTCAAAGGAACTTTGCTTTATTAATGTGTAAAGTCCAGCTATTCAAAAACTCAATTAAAATCATAAGTATCAATTGCCAAAGATGGCCTCTTTCCCCAGGGTTGGCTGTAGTTACTCATCATCCTCCCAGAAGAAGATACTATCCATTCTCTATTTGTGCTAATATGGACCTAGCACCCCTATGCAGCTGCTCATACATTAGAGTTTAGACTCCTAGAAGTGTATGATGCAAAACTTTTACATTATCAACATCATATTGACAAGTACATAATTTATTTCCTATCTGTCACCGAAAGCACTGCTAGATTGATAAAGGCTAGTGAGTAGGGAAGTATCTAAACTGAACTGAAAAAATCATTTGTTGAAAATGTCAAAATTCTGGAAGTCCACAAAAATCTTGTTAAACATCAAGACATCAAAGAGAAAATGTTGCCTTGTGAGAAGTTCTTATTCAGGTTTAAGAACAACGCTTAAAAGATATCAAGTATGTCCAACAACCAAGGTTGTCTCTAATCCTCTCTGAATGTACAGTATACAATTTATCAAAAATGAAAGGCTATAAATAGATCATATTGAAAATTCAAACCCATGAATATTTTGAGTATACTCTTATAAAATCATCATTATCCACATAGTGTATATTTGCTGACGAATTAAGCTTCATCATTGCTAAATTTTTAGTATATTCTGACAGGTCAAAATAATTTATTAGGTTCATTAAGTAAGAGACTAATTATATATCAACCCAGAGAAAATGAACTTAAAAGTATCAGTAGCATTTCTCTATGTCTCCCATTAATTACAGTATCTACATCTAAATCAATGTGAATCTTACATCTGTGAATGAAAGAACTTATCCCTTCTAATGTAATAATGATAGGACACTTGTATACATGGTAAAATGGAAAGTTGGCAGAAATATTCTACCTAATCCTACATGTCCACATCAATCTGGAACTGTAAAGTTTTCCAGACACCATGGCCGCACAGATGTAGACTCCACCAATTTCCTGATTCCTACTTGGTCAAATTCCAGGCTCACCTATTCACAAAAGCAGTTGCTTCTTCCATGCTATTAAAAAAAAATGACTTCCACATAGGTGACAATCTTTCCTCCCAGATGACAATATGTATGGGTGGCACATCTCATTTCTGAAAGAAACCTAGTTTGTGTGTTCCAAGTATATTTTACTAGGAAATAAGGAATGTGTCAGTGATTGCCTGCAACTTTCTCTAAGGTCTCTATGGTCTCTTTATGTTTCCGTTTAACATAAAGAAGCAGGGGAGGAGGAAGCTAAAAAGAGTAGAGGAAGGGAGAAAAGAGGGAATTAAAGCAGAAAGGCATAAAAATAACCGTAAAATGTCCAGATAACCCTGACTCCAACAGGAGTTGGAGTGAATGGACGTTGTGGGAAAAACAGTAGTAAACTTTAAAGCCACTGAAAGGTTTTAAGTGCCTAAGGGAAAAATAAACATTTGCTTCCAATCATTTTCTTATTAAGCATTCTCTGCTAGATGGTAAGGGCTTTCTTAACACACACACACTTTGACCCAGCGTCACAAATGCCGACTTAACCCACTGCCCGAACCAGGTCAGGGACCGCTCCTTTGCGTTTCTGGTATTGCACCTCGGCCTGCGCTTCTGAGTCCCGGGTTCCCCACCGGTCCCTGTCGCAGCGCGGAAGCATGGCTTCGCCCTCCCACTCGCTCTTCTAGACCTTGGCTACCTTCTCCGTGGCAAGAGAGGGCTACAGCCACTGACAGATTTTCTCTTGGTAGCGGCTGCGAGGCGTGTTTCCGGGCGCGCTACAAACCTAAGCCACTCTCTCCACCAAGTAGCAGCTTCCCCTACTCCGCCCCCAGGACTGCAGACCCAGTCAGTCCTCGGTGTCTCCCGTACACCCACCCTATTCTCCCTTGCCATCACCTCTGCCCCTCTGCAATAGATTCGCAAGCCTCAAGCGGGTGCATCTGCTCCCTGTGCGTTTCCCAGCTCTTGGGCGCCCGGCTTAATTGAAGTTTACGCATCTCAGCTCCCAATTATCTGCGAAACCCAAGTTCCCCGTCTGCCTGGCTCTCGCCTGGCTGCCTGGAGCTGCCGGGCAGTTCATTGGGTGCCCTGGAGGAGACAAGGTTCGAGCCGGACAGATGGGACAGGTGGAGCTGGGAGAGGTGATAGCCTTCCGGCGGAAGACCACAAACACGTGCAAAGAAATAATGACCACCACGTGCCCGCGCGAGGGGTGTGTGTGTGTGTGTGTGTGTGTGTGTGTGTGTGTGTGTGTGTACACGCGTGCGCCAAGCCGGGACTCGGGCTCCAAGCACGCCCCGGGGGGGCAGGAGCAGGGGGCCCCCTGGGGCGGGCGCGGCAGGAGGCGCGCAGGGGTGCGGGGGGCGCGGGTACTCACACGAACGCGTGGTAGACGAACGCCCAGCCGCGGGGTCTCTCCAGCACGTTGTACAGATAGTTCTGCACGCGCCGGTACTTGACGTTCCGCCGGCAGCTCTGGCCACTCGTGTACGACAGCGGCTTCCCCAGGAGGCTCATCCGGGCGCCCTGCTTGCCCCGGCGGCTCTCTCGCAGTCCGCCGCCGCCAAGCGCGGCAGCGCGAGTGCCCAGCAGCAGCAGGCCGTCGCCCCTGGCGGCCGCCGAGTTCAGCAGCACCCTACCCCGGCCCGACTCCACATCCTTCATGCCGCTGCCCGGGCGCCCCCCGCCCGCCGCCGCCGCCGCCGCGCCGCTCTGCACCCAGAGCCCGGCGGCGCCGCCCTCCTCTCCGCCCGCGTGGTGGCGGGGCATGGCATCACCACGGGCACCGCGACGGGGGCGCCAGCGCCGGTGGCGGGGGCAGCGGCCTCATGGGAGCCGGAGGGCTTCGAGGAGGAAGCTGGCGGACGTCGGGGCGCCCGCCGGCGGGGGACGCCCGAGCCCCAGACGAGAAGCGGCGGCCGGCGAGCCACCCGGGCTGCGGGCTGGGCGTGCAGTGGGGCGTGCAGAGGAGGCGGAGGAGATTCGGTTTCTCGCCGCTTTTAGCTTAGAATTCAAAATCCAGATCTGTGTGGGGCGTCACTTGGGGGGATTACCTTACTCCCTCTTTATTCCCGCGGCCACCACACCCTCCTTTCCGAAGTGCCCCCGGGCCGGGCGCGGGGGTGTGCGGGAGGCTCCGAGGCGCGCTCCCAAGCGCGCACACCCCACCGCGGGCTCCCCTCTTCGCTGCTTCCACTCCCCACTACCAGTTGGTGCCTGCTCCCTCCCCTGCCCTCGGGGACCAGCCTCCCTAGTGTCCCTCAGAGGCCGGAGTGCGATCTGTTTCTCCCAAGTGGTGTGCAGCGGTCCCGAAGGGTGAGCCGGCCGGACGCCCTGTGGGAAAGCTGGAAACGCAGGGCGCTGCGCTCCCCACCGCTACGCGGTCGCGCCTGGTCCTGCCATCCTTCCGCGAGGTAGTGAACAGCCACGGCCCGTCCGCCCCTCCAGGCACTGGCTGGTTCCGGAGCGGGAGTCTGGGGCTACACTTCGGGCATTGGCTCTTGGGTTCCAGCGCAGGCGGCGAGTCCTGAGGCAGTTCAGTAGGCACACCCCAAAGTCACGGCTGCCAAGACCCCGAGGCGGGGAGCCGGCTGCTTCTCGAGGCTCAATCCAGTAGGCAGGCTGTGACTTTCTATCCTAGCCTCTAGCATCAGACAGCAAGCCTGCGAGTAGCTGAACATCCTTCTCATCCCGGGGGTGGGGTGTAGGGAGGGCGTAAAACTCCCCAAGCGGCTCCTCTGAGGAGCGAGCTGCCCCGGGGCTCCGCCTGACAGAGAAGACTGGGAGAAAGAACCCTATTCTCTTCGTTAAGAAATTCCCATTGAAGCTCAATAGAGTCATAAAACTGTTAGGTTTCGGCAGCGGGCGCCGAGCTCTGTGTCTGGGAGAGGAATCATGGAGGGTGGGGAACCCAGGACGTGCCACCCTACCCCGTATGCTGTAACTTTCAAGGTTAGAGACGAGTTGTGAGGAATGACTGGTTGGATCTCCGATCACCTCTGACACCAGGGTGGCCCAAAGCCGGCGCCCTTGGCGGAAAGGAAGGCCACGGTGCCACTGCGTGGGGCCTCCAGCTTTCAAAAACAGTGTTTGTATAAAGTATAAGCACTTAAACACCACATTCAGCGTGGGGAAACTGAAAGGATGTCAGGCTTGGGAACTTCTTCCAAGATAGTAGTTTTCCTCCCAGGTACGAAAGAAAACAACCACCAAGTCAAACTGAACTAAGCTTCCACCACAAAGCCATGGCAGGCAGTACCAAGGTAGTTATTCCGTGTGCCTTTTTCCTTCCCTACGTCTCAATACTGAAGCCAAAGTCTTATTTTTGAGCTGTCTCCGCCCCTTGGAGATAAATACTCTACCTACTCCCTCCAGAGTACACACCCACGCCTGCTTTCTGCCTCTGGTTGTAGCTTCATTTAATTGCTTTATTTTTACTTTTTATTGCTATAGCTATTATTTCTGTGAAGCCTTGCTGCGGGCTCCTGGTCACTGCAGGACCTTGCTTCCCCCAACTTTCTGTGCAGTCAGCACTAACTCAGAGCTCCGTGTAGCTGGTAGAGGTTCCACGTGACTGAGAGCCAAGCACCAGCTCCCAGAGTCACTCTCGCTTTCCCCTAATACACTTCACACCCACGCACTGTGGAGGTGCAAGAGATTGCTCTGTACCCTGCTATTCGAGGCAGATGCAGAGAGCGTCCTGGAACGAGCTCTCCAATCCTGGAGCTGCAAGGGGACCCTGGCTGAAGGGGGGGTGGGGTGGGGAATGTTGCTATATTTAGACTCCCCGCGGAGTTTCTATGCAGGGACTTTCAGGGTGAAAGATTTAAAGACTTAAAATGACTCCTGTGCATGCTTTAAACTTGAAAATCTTGCCTTTTCTGAAGGTAGTAAAATGAAAACCACTTCCTCTTAGTGAAGCTGTTTTCCTTGTTGTAGACTTCTACTAACCAAGGCCAGGTCACTTCCAACATACCCTGAAGCTGTGCCATGCCTGCAGGCAGGAAGGAAAGCAGGGCACAGGACATGTTTTCCTGGACAACAGCTAGCTGTTTATTTTCCAAATAATACTTTCCTGAGATGCAGCATTAATACTAGTGAAACTATGATATCGATTGAGCAAATGCCAATAAACTTTTTAAAAAGCCCATCTGGTGGTTAATAGGAAATTAGAGCTGGGGAAGACCTCTGAGATTATGTCTTCTGGAGTAACATCCATTGAGACACACAATTCAGAAAAGGAGACCCATCCACGTCTTCACCAGTAGTGAGCATGAAGATTACTAACCTTTCCTCCCAGGCCAGTATCTCTTCAATCAGACCTCCACATCTCCAACAGAAAGTGGACAAAACAGCACATGATTTTGTAGCCATTTCTCTGCCTACCACCACTGGGAAAGATTGGATTAGCTACAAACACTAACCAGCCAGCCCTTCCATTTCCCGGAAGGAAAGACAACATGAGGCTGCCCAGACCTGCCCTAGGAGCTTGTTTATACAATGCTTTCTTTGCTACCCATTAACTTCCCTGGATTGACAGGAATCAACTTTGGGGAAAATAAATTGGTGATAAAGCATTTGTTGCTGTTGTTCCTTTGAATATACTGGTGTATGTTGCTAGGAAACTGGCTTTTATTCTTTCTGCTTCAGAAAAGAGGATAGGCATAGTGAGCTATGAGTAAAAAATATAGTGTATATTTATGCATAATAATTACATTAGAGCATTACGAAGAGGTGGGGGAAAGATGAATGACAGACACTTTTTTCAAAGGCAAATGTTTATTCTAGTGTAGCACTTTCCTCATCCTTTGAGATGTGTTTCCTTTCAACCATCCTTTTGTGATGCCCGCCTGAAATTTATGACCTTGGAAACTTACTCTGAAGACTACATGGAGGTGGAATCAATTGAACATAGTTACTAGAAATATTTTATTTCAGTGTGTATTCTATCCTTTATGTTTTTCTTCTCAAAGGTACTTCGGAATAGTAATACTGAAAATTTTATACATGAGCTAGAGGGGCACAAAAAAGACTTCCAGTGCCCCCAATAGAGGCAGAATAACTAGATCTGGACTGCTTTCAGAAACCGTTAGTCTCTTCCTTCTTTTCCATGCCTACCCATTTTCCCCAACCATCCTAACCCAACATATGCTTTTATCAAGTCACATTTATGGTTTTGATCATTAGTGAATGATATAAGTGGCACACTCTAGGATATGGATGGATTTTGGTCCAGTAGGAGACTCCTAGGCTGATCAGAGGATTAACAATATTCAGACTTCTTAAATCTTAGAACAAAAAAGAAATTTACTAATGGCAAATGGAAACCCACTGTCCGTTGCTATTGAATGACTTGTATAAAGCCCAGACATTTGCCATATAGGCCTGAGGTAGAACTGAAGTATCCCAACTCCTGAATAAAATGTTCCTTAAGTTAGTCCACCCTTCTTATCCTTTATTTTCTTCCTGTCAAGCCATAATTAAACAAACAAGCATAGCAATGTACTGCATTTTGTAGACATTATAATCATTGGCTTAGGAAATATATTTACTTCCTCTTATTTTTTTAATCATATCAATTTAGCATACAAAAATATCACTTTTTGTTGATCAAAAATTCACATCTCTGAGCAATATGACTCAACCATCTCAAGATGCTTCTCCAATAAAAAGGAACCCATGACAACCTCAGAAATCACTGGAGGCTGGCCAGACTCCTCAAAAGTTCTAACAGTAGGAATCCCAGGCCTGCCTCACACGGTGACTGAGAATAGCCTTTGGCCCAGGGACACAGGAAGGATGTGTTGTTGTTAAGTGCCCTCCAGTCCAGTCCAACTAGTAGTGAGCCTAGTACAACAAATGAAATACTACCTTACCCTGTTCCATGTCTGGGACTATTGTCAGTGCTTCCCTACTATTCATAGGGTTTTCCATTGCTGATTGTTTCAGGAGTGAGCTGCTGGGTCCTTCTCCTAAGCCTACAGCACCTGGTATTACAAGGAGGTCTTCCATCCAAGGACTAACCAGGCCCAACCCTGCTAACTTCTGAGATTTGATGGATTGCATGCCAAGGTAGTATGGCTGTAGACACAGAAAGGATGTAGGTGTGACTATATGTGGAGGCAAAGAGAAGTTGGTAGGAGAGCAGAGAAATATGTTTCAAAAACAAAGAGCTTCAAAAAGTCACCATTTTTGCCACGCAAGGTGACGCAGGCCTATAATATCAGCAACTCAGGAGGCAGAGGCAAGAGGATCTCAGGTTCAAGGCCAGAGGCAGCCTGCATAACTTAGCAAGACCTTGTTTCAAAATAAAGAGTGGGCTGGAATGCCACTCACTGGTAGAGATCTTGCAAAAACATGAGGCCCTGGGCTCAACCCCTCTGTACTGCAAAACAAACAAAAAATAGTCTCACCATTTTCATTCCAGAAGCTACTGAAATTTACTTTTCTAAAATGTACCAAAATATTACCTGATCACCATTGTCAAACAAAATGATAACAATGTTTAGTATGTGTTCAGTATTTGCTAGGAACTGTGGTTTAAGTAATTATTTCAGTTCTGACAATAATCTCAAGTATATTCTACAATCAGAACCAATTTTGAACAAGAAACTGAAATGAAGATAGCTAATAATTTTTTGAAACTAAGAAGTAGTTGAGCCTGCACAGTCAAACTTAGTAGTATGTAATACAAAAACAAGCAAACAAAAACTACAAAGCAAAACCAACGCAAAGGACAAAAAAAAAAAAAAAAAAAAAAAAAAAAAAAAAAAAAAAAAAAAAAAAAAAAAAAAAAAAAAAAAAAAAAAAAAAAAAAAAAAAAAAAAAAAAAAAAAAAAAAAAAAAAAACACCAACTAAAAATACTAAAATTCAATTTGCTTTATTTATTTATTTATTTATTTATTTGCGGTGCTACAGGTTGAACCCAGGGCCTCGTGCTTGCATGCTTTGCAAGTGCTATACTACTGAACTGCACGACCATCCCTCTTTTTTTTTTTTTTTTTTTTACTTTTTGAGACAGGGTCTCATTAAATTATGCAGACTGCCTCTGGTCTCAAACTTGCCATCCTCTTGCCTCTGCCTCCGGAGTCAGAATTATAGGCCTGTGCCACCACTCCCAGCTCAGTTTGCTTTTTGTTTTTATAGACATAGTCTCACTGTGTAACTCAGGCCAGCTTTGAACTCACCATCTTCCTGCCTCAGTCTACCTAGTGCTGGGATTACAGGATTGTGCCACCATGGCTAACTCAAAACCCAAAATTTAAACTACTAATCATATTAACTTTGACTTTAAAACTTAAGGCTATTAATATGTATTCATAACCTCAACAGTGTTTCTTTGCAAAAAAAAAAAAGTATCGGGAAGTTTCTTTTGGTTATTTTAAAGCAAGATACAAGGTTTTATTTTAAACAAAGAAATAACTGTAATATTCCTCTTCATTTTTACTGTAGAAATAAGAGTTTCCCAGTGTAGATATTTTACTGAAAAAATTTTAAATGGTCCTGAGTTTCATCATATTAATTTCTTGATATTTTATTTATATTTTGCTCTTTTCCTTAATACTATCTTCCGTTTCATTAATACAACCCTGTTTTATTTAGCTATGCCTGATTTCATTTTTTCTGGAATATTAGTTACACAGTAGCACTTCCTATCTTTTTCCAACAACTAGAACACCTCTTTCAGGAAGTAATTTGAATAGAATTATTTGATCTTTTAAAGTACATACACATAAAAATTGAGTAAATTGATAACAGAAGGAAAACATCACCTTTGAGCTTTTGTACTGGAAAATTCTGTTATAATTCTGTGCCCCCTAGTGGTACTGACATTTTATCATTATTTTTCAAAGGGGAATTAAAGAAGCATCCTTTTAGAACTTCTCAAAATGTATTCATCCCTTCAAGAAGTAATCATTAATCAACATATGCCACAGTGGCTGGAGTGGTGTAGAGATGAAAAATATTCCTGATTCTTATCATGTTGACTGACTAGGGAGAGAGATGGACATACATAAGTAAGCAATTACAACTTGGTGATGAATTCAAAAAGGTTTATGTAGAATCTCGTAGAAGCTACAGAAGATGTCCTGAAGAATATGAGCCTTGAGAAATAACTAAACTTTGGTGAAGACAAGAGGGCAGAATACTTAAGGGGAAAACATTTGAGAAAATGTGAAATCTGTATACTTGATGATGCTTTGAGAATGACAAATAGTTTGACTTTCTTGGAGTCCAGATTGCATTTGAAGATGTAGCTATAACTAGAAAACAGGAGAAATAAGGCGGAAGCTCCATGGATAAGAGTCTAGGCAAGAACTTTGGATTTTATCCTGACTGGAGAGAAGGGTTACTGGAGAATATTAAGAAAGAAACAGTACATATTCCTACTTCTACTTTCAGAAAAGCATTTGTTATGGGTTGAGCACCTATAACAGTTGCATATTATTCTCAGCCAGGAGAATCAAAGATGGAAAACAAAAGATGATTACCTGGAGAACATGTAAATTAATTTAAAAAGGAAAAGGAATGAAGACCCATCCCTGATGAACATGAGCCCTTAAGGTAGGAGAAGGAAGATGAAATAGAGAAAGCTGAGTAACCACTGAGGACTACCACTACAACGGTCAAAAAAAAAAATGAGATTCAAGAGGAAAATTCTGGAAAGAGGTCAAATAAAATAGGCTTTTTGCGTTTTGCAACAAAAAATTCATTTGAAAAAGTGTTTTTGTTTTCTTGAAGATTTATACAGACAGAAATGAGGTTAGAGTGGGAAGAGAAAGAATTTGAAGATGAGGGATTCAAGATAATTCTTTTGAGGCTAAGGGAGAGGTAGTGACAAGCAGAAGGTCTGGGTTTGAGAAAGGCTTTGAACAAAATACAATGCTGACTTGAGTGGCTGCTACAGCCACTCTTATAGATTGTGAGGCTGAATTTACACAAACATTTGAACAATCAAGCTGTGATTTTGACTGACATTGTTTCACTGTTAATTGTGAAATCTGAGACAACTTAGACATCTTCTGCTAATTTTTTTCTCTTTCTTTCTTTCTTTCATTGTGGTACTGAGGGGTTGAACTCAAGGCTTCATAGATGCTAGGCAAGGGCTCTAATCCTGAGCTGCACCCATAGCCCAACTTTTATATTTAAATTTTGAGACAGGGTCTTATGTTGCACAGCCTGCCTCTGTCCTTTAACTTGCAATCCTCCTGTCTCAGCCTCCTAAATCACTGGGATTACAGATGTGTGTTATGGTCTGGTCTCTTCTATTATTATTTAGTAATCTTATGAAATATTTATAAAACTGGCATTTCTAACATTTTCAAAAAGCAATTTAATAAAAATACATTTTTATATTTAATTTTATAAGGAAGAAAGATATATGATATATAAACTATATATTTTATTTGATTTTACTTGCAGTGAAAGACTGAGGGACAGATCATATCATTTGGGGAACAAAAAAAAAGTGTGAAAAAACCTAATTATTTGCCAAACATTCAACACTACATTATTTGAATAGTGCTGTTGAGATCTAGAAGAGAAACCTAGAGTACCTCAGCCAAGTCACAGATTGGCAAAGGCAAAAGCCTTCATGTTCCTGGAGTGTCAATCAGAGATAATCAGCATAAAGTTATATTATCAGAAAATCTGTTAAAATTATATTTGGAAACTACTGAACTAAAGAATGGTCCTAATTGTTCGGGCACTTAGATTAATATTCTCTGCCCATTTTAGTAATGGCTCTGCTACAAAATAACAAGATGAAGAGTCCACTTGAGCAAAAGAGGAGGCCAGCTACAGCGGAGATAGGCTTGAGATTCTAACCATTCTGAGGTCTTGAGCACTCTGGCTGTGATACTTAGATTATGGAAAGGGTTTGGATCAAAATGCTCCAAGGAGACCCTGGACTTTGTGTAGGAATCTTATTAGTTTAGTCAAAAGAGTTGAATAAAATAAAAGACAACTGTACTGAAAAACAAAGGGAAAGTGGGATTGCAACCAAATTGTGGTTTGCCACTCTAGTGTAAGATTTCAATGAGATACAAAATAAAGACAATAAAGAAGAGGGCCATGTTCTTCAGGTCTTGGGTTTTGCTTTTGTATACTATTTTGTATATAAAACTGCCACATTAAGAAAAAGAGGGACGAAGTTGGAAATTTGTTTTTAAGGAAGAAGATATTTCTTGGTGTGAATAGGAAAAGCAAAACTGAGGAAAAAGATGGCAGCCACAAAACTCAACATTGTTTTGGACAATGAGGATTAAAATGGAGCAAGAAGTAACAATATATTAAATACGCTCAGAATTTGGAGTCAGAAAAAATCTTATAAACTGTGGGATCTTGGTTCCTGAATCTTATTAGGTATCCACTTCTTTCATGTTTAAAATGGGGTTAGTATTCATATCACAAAGCTTTTGTGAGGATTAATGAGAAAGATTATGGAAAGGCCCTAACAAAATGCTGACCCATAGCAAGTGTTCATAAATGTTAACTGCTACTACTACTGTTATTACTACTGTGGGACGTCACCCTGCCACTGGACTCGCTCCTGCCATGATCGGGAACCAGCGGCCAAAGACCCGTCTTCTGGTGAGGGGCAGCCAAGCACCCAAGAGCCCCACTGCCTGGAAAGGAGGTTTATGCCCACAGCTGCTCTGAGAAGCCTTGAGAAAGGCAGGCTCAGAGGCTTCTGCCCACAGCAGCTCCTTGCTTCTTTTCTTCCCAATGAAGACTCTGACTCAGTGACTTAGGAGGCTGAGACAGGAGGATTGCAAGTTAAAGGACAGAGGCAGGCTGTGCAACATAAGACCCTGTCTCAAAATTTAAAAATAAAAGTCGGGCTATGGGTGCAGCTCAGGATTAGAGCCCTTGCCTAGCATCTATGAAGCCTTGAGTTCAACCCCTCAGTACCACAATGAAAGAAAGAAAGAAAGAGAAAAAAATTAGCAGAAGATGTCTAAGTTGTCTCAGATTTCACAATTAACAGTGAAACAATGTCAAAATCACAGCTTGATTGTTCAAATGTTTGTGTAAATTCAGCCTCACAATCTATAAGAGTGGCTGTAGCAGCCACTCAAGTCAGCATTGTATTTTGTTCAAAGCCTTTCTCAAACCCAGACCTTCTGCTTGTCACTACCTCTTCCTTAGTCTCAAAAGAGTGCTCTGCTCCAACAGCTCTTTATTTCTTCCTTTTCTGTCCAGGTTGATGGAATGGATTCAGACTGCTCCATGTACTGTCCTTATATATTCTTCTGAGGCTAGCCATGGACCAATCAGAGGCAGTCACCCCATACGGGTTTCAGCCAATCAGAGGGGGTATTCAAATTTGGTTTGGTAAAAGTTGCCAATCAGGGGTGGTTCCAGAATGATCCAATCAGGAGCCGTTCAGGGGTTTGGAAACAGCCAATCGTGTCGAGGGGTCTGAGGCAAGGGATTAGATGCTAGTGCCATCTTGGAGAGCTCGATTACCCTGAGTTCCTGGATGTAAGGCAAAGGTGACTGCCTGGGGAACAAGCCTCAGTCCTCCAAGGGGCCTAAATAGGCCCCAGGGCAAACTACCTCTCTAGGCAGTGCCCTACATACTACCACTACTACTACTACTACTGCTACTGCTACTGCTACTGCTACTGCTACTATTACTATTACTGTTGATGAATATTGAGATTTGCCTTAAATTTAATCTGTGATCTACCCTGCAATTTGAAAAAAATTCCTCTAGAAAACCCATAGACCTAATTAAGTCCTTCAGCAAAAGTTGTTGTTGTTGTTGTTGTTAGGTGCTGTCGAGTTGGTATCCGACTCATAGCGACCCTCATAGGGTTTTCAATGGCAGACTGTTTCAGGATTGCCTTGGGAGTGGATTGCCAGGCCCTTCTCCCATTTTTGTCGTGCTGGGAATTGAACTTGGGACCTCAGAGAATGCAGCGCAGTGCTCTACCAACTGAGCCAAATCCCAGCCCTCAGCAAAAGTAGCAGAATAAAAAATTAACACTCAAAAATCAGTAGCCATCCATTACATCAATTGTGAACAGAAAGAGAATGAAATTAAGGCGATAATCCATTACACAATAGTTTACCAAAAAATTACAACTTTAGGAATCAATCTAATTAAGAATTCTGAAAGTCTCTACAAGGAAAACTTCAAACATTAAAGAAAGAAATTGCAGAGTATACTGGAAGGTGGAAGGATCTCCCCTGCTAATGGATTGGGACAATAAATATTGTAAAAATGGATTAACAAGTTGTAAAAACAAGTTGCAGATTTAATGCAATCCCAATTAAAATTCCAGTGACAGACTTTGCAGAAATAGAAAAAAGTAATCCAAAAATTCATATGGAAACACAAAAGATCACAGATAGCCAAAACAATCTTAAGCTGCACAACTAGTATAGGCAAGATCACAAGTCCTGACTTTAAACTATACTACAGGACTATCGTAGCAAAAACAGTTTGGTATTGGCACAAAAGTAGGCTAGGAGACAAATGGAACAGAATTGAAGATTCAGAGTTAAATCCATGCAACTATGGCCACCTGATTTATGACAAAGGGGCTAGGTATGCTCAACGGAGAAAAGATAGCCTCTTCAACAAATGCTGTTGGGAAAAATGGGATATCCATCTGCAGAAAATTAGAATAGACCCATATCTCTCAATTTGCATGAGTGTGAACTCAAAATGGATAAAAGACCTCAAGATAAAACCAGAAACCTTACAAGTACTAGAAGAAAAGATAAGAAACATGCTCCATCACATAGGCATAGGAAAGTATTTCTTTAATAAAAATCCAATTAACCTAGGAAGTGGCAATAAGAATTGACAAATGGGATTACATGAAATTAAAAAGCTTCTGTACATCAAAGGAAATAATCAACAGAGTTAAGGAAGGGCCCACTGAATGGGAGAAAATCTTTGCATTCTACACATCTGACAGAGGACTAATTTCTAGGATTTACAAATATCTTAAGAAAGTAAATCCCAGGATAACAAATAACCCAATAAACAAGTGAGGAAAGGAAATGAGCAGTTCTCAAATGAAAAATCTCATAGGGCTAATAAACACATGAAAAACTACACATGATCCATAGCCATTAGGGAAATGCAAATCAAAACTACTCTGAGATTCCATCTAACTCAAGTAAGAATGGCCAAGATCAACAAAACAAATAATAAAAAATGCTGACAAGGATGCAGAGAAAAAGGAAACTTTTTACACTGCTAGTGGGACTTTAAAGTACTCCAAACACTTTGAAAATCAATATGAAGATACCTCAGAAAACTGAGACTAGAAATGTCATGTGACCCAGCTATACCACTACTGGGAATATACCCAAAGGGAAACAAGTCATCCCACAAAAGAGCCACCAGCATCTCTATATTTAATGCAGTACTCCTCACAATTGCAAGAATATAGAACCAACCAAGATGTCTATCAACAGAAGAATGGTTAAAAAACATTGTGGTACGTACACACAGTGGAATATTATTTAGCAATAAAAAAGAATGAAATAATGTCTTTAGCAGCAAAATGAATGGAACTAGAGAATAGCATCTTAAGTGAATGAAAGCAGGCTCAAAAAGAAAAATATCATATGTTCTCACGGATATGTGGGAATTGAATCTTACTTAGAGTTACAAAGAAACTATACATAAGTAGATATACAAAAATGAAAAATTAAATTTAGCCAAGAAGGGAAAATATAAGCAGAGTAGAAAGAATGAGGGAAGGGACTAGCAAAGGGAAGCAAAGTTTGTGGAAGGTGTGAAGGGAAGGGGAAACAATATAAGGGGATAAAGGAGGAGAGGATAATCTCAATGTAAATGATGCAACTTCATAAGTACATGGGAAAGATAGGGGAATATAATCCACAAATTCATATGAGTTTTACTACATATTAATCAAAAGCTTCCATAAACTTTGTAAATCGATAAAAGTAACTGAAAGTGATGTAATAGTTGTACAATGGGAAAAGAAAATGCTGTATTAGTCTGTACCCCAGCAACATTTATCAATAAAGGGAAAAAAATTTTTTAAATAGTCAATTAATTTTCTGAAATATTAGCTTCTGCAGTTGTTAACATTTGGCCAAACTTTAGCAATCACAAAAGATTAGAAATATGAACTTGTAAAAAAATTTTTTATGAGTAAACTTTGAGATAATCCAGAAATAAAAATTTAAATTTTGCAGATGATTGCTTTCAGGTGATTGGGAGGTTTAAAACCAAATGAAAGTAACCATATCTGATAACATAGAAATCTATATATTCATATAGGTATCCATTTTTAAAAAGTTATTAGATACACAATAAAAGGAAACAATAACATATATAGCATTGAATGTTACTCTAACAATATTCAAATGGTAATAATTTCATTTGAATATATATATATATATATACACACATATATACGATATTTTAGATTTCTGGTGCTAGGCATTGGATTCATTATTCTAGAATATTTGTGAAGTTATGAATTCCTGCATGACATATGTTTGAGAATTTGGCAAAAGCCTTAGAAAATATAAAAAATGTAATTTTTTTCAATTTACAAATACAAATTTTGGGGTTCACAGACTGGCCTAAGACTAGCCTCAATTGTCTGGACTCAAGCAATCCATCTCTCTCAGTCTCTCAAGTAAATGGGAGTACAGGCATGTGCCACTATGCTTGGTTTCTTTTTTCAAAAATTTAAGTTTTTAACCAAATTTATATTAACTGATAAATAAAAATGCAAAAATTGTATATAAGAATGTAGTGCCATGTGTACCTTGTGTAATCAGAATAAACATACCTATTTCTTCAACCATGTATGACTTCTGAAAAAATATTCAAAATCTTTTCCTTAGCTATTTAAGATATGAAGGACACAACCACTATCCATAGTCACTTGATGATGCAATAGTAGACTGAATTTCTCACTATTAAATTGTAAATTGTATCCATTTATCAAACTTTCCCCATCCCTTCCTGTCCCATACTATCCCCACCCTCGAATAACAACCATTCTACTCTTAATTCCTACAAGTTCAACTTTTTAATATTCCAAATATGGTGAGATCAGGTATTAGTTATCTTTTTGGGCCTGTCCTACTTCACTTCACATAAAAATCTCCATTTTCACCCATGTTGTCACAAATGACATGATTTTATTCTGTTTATGGCTAATGTGCATACATACCATATTATTTTTATCTATTTTTCATTTGATGGACACTTAGGTTTCTGCACTCTCTGAGGACCTGTGTTCAATGATTCTGGCACCAAAAAAATGGGAGAAAGACATGGCAATCCAGTCCCCAAACAATCCTGAAACAATCAGCCAATCAGCCTTTGAAAACCCTGTGAGGGTTGTATGACCCAACTTGATGGCATCTGGAGTGCACCTAATAACAAAATTCCATTAGCGAGCTGGGTTGGGTAGCACATGCCAGTAATCCCAGCAGCTCAAGAGGCGGAGGCAGGAGGATCGCAAGCTCGAGACCAGAGGCAGTCTGCCTAACTTAGACCCTGTCTCAAAAACAAAAACAAAAACAAAACAAAACAAAACAAAAAAGGGCTGGGGGTGCAGCTCAATGGTCCAGCACTTGCAAAGGATGCAAACACAAGGCCCCGAGTTCAACCCCCATTACTGAAAAAAAAAAAAAAAATTCCATTAGCCTGCTGCAGCATCACTGTGGCTTCCAATCCTGTAAGATCTTGGAGGCTAAGTAGGGTCAGGCCTGGTTCTTACTTGGATGGCAGATTGCCTGGGAATACTAGGTGCTGTAGGCTTGGAAGAAGGACCCAGAAACCCACTCCCAAAATACATTCAGCGACTGAAAACCCTGTGAATAAGATAAGCACTAAGAATAGTGTTTGGACTGTTGTACGTAGGGTAGCTATGAGGCGAATACCGACTTGAGGGCACCTAACAACAACAGGGCAATTCTATTTTTAATTTTTTGAGAAATCTTCAAATTTACAATCCCACTAATTGTGTGCAAAAGTTCCCTTTTCTCCACATTCTAGCCAGCACTTGTTATCTTTTGTCTTTTTTATTATGACCACTGTAACTAGGATGAGGTGGTATCACATCATGGTTTTAATTTGCATTTCTCTGGTGATGTTGATCATTCTTTCAAATAACTGTTGGCCATTTTCATATCTTCTCTTGAGAAATGTCCTTTTAGATCTATTGCTTATTTTTAAATTGGATTATTTGTAATTTTGCTATTGACTTTTTGGAGTTCTTTATATATTCTGGATATCAACCTCGTGGTAAATATATAGCTTATAAGTATTTTTCCCCATTCTGAAAATTGTTTGATTTGCTGTGCAGAATCTTTTTAGTCTGATATAATCCCATTTGTTTATGCTTGTTTTTATTTTCTGTGCTAATGGCATTTCATCAAGAAAATCCTTGCCAATTCCACTTTCCTAAAACATTTCTATATTTTCTTCTAGTAGTTTCATTATTTGGGGCTTTTCATTTAAATCTTTAATCCAATTTGACTTGATTTTTGTAACTGCTAATAGGTGGATATCTAGTTTCATTCTACTGCATGTGGACACCCAATTATCCCAGCAGCATTTATTGAAAAGACTGTCTTTTCTCTCATGTATATTCTCAGCAACTTTGTTGAAAATCACTTAGCTGTAGATGTGTAGGTGTACTTCTAGGCTCTGTATTCTGTTCCATTAGTATGTGTGTCTGTGTTTATGCTAATACCATGCTGTTTTGATTACTACAGCTTTGTGGAATATTTTGAAATGAGAGAGTTTAATGTTTCCTGCTTTGTTCTTTTTGTATCAAAATTGCTTTTGGCTATTCAGAGTTTTTACTATCCCACACAAACCTTTATTATTTATTTATTTACTGATTTATTTATTTATTTATTGTACTGGGAGGTAAACTTAGGGCTTTGTGCATACTTTGCAAGCACTTCACCACTGAGCTCCACCTCAAAACTTTTTAAAAAATTTTTTATCTTGAGACAGGGTCTTGCTAAGTCATGCAGGCTGCTTCTGACCTTGAATTTGTGATCCTCTTGCCTCTATCTTCTGACTCACTGACTCTATAGATCTACACACATGGCTATTTATTTATTTATTTATTTATAGGTAAAGTCTTGCTATGTAGCCCAGGCTGGCCTTGTATTCACAGACTTCCTGCTTCAGTCTTCCAAGTGCTGGGTTATAGGGGTGGAGTACCAGTCCCAGCTTCCGTACAAATTTTAAGATTTTTTTCTACATCTGTGATGAATATCAATAATATTTTGACAAAGATTCATTGAATCTAGTTCCTTGTAGAGGTCTTTCACTTCTTTGGTTAAATTTGTTGTTGGTAGTAGTTAAATTTAATACTAGGTATTTTCTTTTCAGCTATTGTAAATGAGATTTCTTTCTTAATTTTGATTTCCTGATACTTCATTATTGACATATACTAATACTGTTGATTTTCATGTTGATTTTGTATCCTGAAGCTTTGCTGAATTTGCATATTTGTTCTAATAGTCTTTTGGAGGAGTCTTCAGAGTTTTTCATGCATTTCTCTATATAAAATCATGTTACCCACAAACAGTGACAATTTGACTTCTTTTCCAATTTGGATTTTATTTCTTTCTCTTGCTTCACTGCCTGGCTAGGAAATACAGAATCATGTTGAATAAAATTGGTAAGAATGGACATCTTAGTTTCCTTCCAGATCTTAAAGAGAAAATTTTCAGCTTTTCTCCACTCATTGTAATGTTAGCTGTTGACTCACAGTTATATAACCTCTATTATATTGGGATATGTTCTTTCTATACTTAATTTGTTTGGTGTTTTCATGGTTAAGATACGTGAAATTTCATCACATGTCTTTTCTACATTCTACTATGTTGATCATATGTTTCTAGTTTTTCATTCTGTTGATATATCACATTCATTGATTTGCATATGTTGAACCATCCTTGCATCTGTAAGACGAACCCAAATTCATCATCACTAACAAACTTTTTAAGGTGCTTTTGCATTTGATTTTGCTATTTTTAAGGACTTTTGCAGCTGTTCTCATAAAAAGTATTGGCCTATAATTTTTTTTTATTGTTGTGTCCTCGTATGGTCTTGGTGTCAGAGTAATGTTTGTCTTGAAGAATGTGTTTGAATTAATCCCCTTCTCTTCATATTTAGGAATAATTTGAGAAGAATTGATATTAGGTCTTCTTTAGATATTTTGTAGAACTAATAGTGAAGCTTTCTTGTCCTGAGCTTCTCTATAATAGGAGAATTGTTGTTACTAATTTGATTTTGTTACTTGTTATGGGCATGTTTGCCTACAGCTGTATCACCCTGGCATCATGTCTTGGCTGACTCAGAAGATGAGCAGGGTTAGGCCTGGTTAGTACTTGGATGGGAGACCAACTGGGAATATCAAGTGATATAGGCTTGGGAGAATGGCAGCCTACTCCTGAAACAATCAGCCATTGAAAACCCTATGAATAGCAGAGAAGAACTGACATAGTACTGGGCATGGTACAGTGTCAGGGAATATTTCCCCTGTTGTAATACAGGAATGCTATGAGTCGGACCCTATTTGATGGCACCTAACAACAACAATGGACAAGTTCAGTGTTTTCATGTCCTCATGATTTAATCTTGGTAGAGTGTCCATGTCTAGTAATTTGTCCATTCCTTCTAGGTTATCAAATTTGTTGGTATATCATTGTTCATTATTATCTCTAATTATCTTTTGTATTTCTGTGGTGTCAATAGTAATATTTCCCTTTTCATCTGTGATTTTATTTGTTTGAATCTTCTATTTAAGTTTTTAGTCTGGCTAAGGTTTTGCCAATTTTCTTGATCTTTTATATAAATTAACAGTTCCTTTTGTTGAACAATTGTACTGTTTTTAAGTCTCTGTTTCATTTTTACCTGCTCTGATCTTTATTATTTGGGGTTTGATTTCTTCTTGCTTTTCTAGTTCCTCAGGATGCATTGATAGGTTTTTTATCTTGAGGTCTCTCTGTTTTTTTAATTCACAGATTTAATGCAGTCCCCATTAAAATTCCAATGACAGACTTTTCAGAAATAGAAAAAATAACCCCAAAATTCATATGGAAACATAAAAGACTACATATGGCCAAAACACTCTTAAGCTGCAAAACTAGTGCAGGAAGGATCACAATCCCTGATTTAAACACACTACAGGACTATGGTAGCAAAAATAGCTTGGTCCTGGTATAGAAATAGACCTAAAGACCAGTGGAACAGAACTGAAGACCCAGAGATACATCAACACATCTATAGCCCGCTGATCTTTGACAGAGGAGCTAAGCATGCAAATTGGAGGAAAGATAGCCTCTTCAACACATGTTGCTAGAAAGCTTGGATTTCCTCCCAGAGAAAAATGAAAACAGACCCACACCTCTCATTCTTCAGGAGAGTTAAGTTGAAATGGATAAAAGACCTCAATATAAAACCATAAAATTTAAAATTACTAGAAGAAAAGATAGGCAATGAACTCCAACATATAGGCATAGGAAAGCATTTCCTTAATAAGACTCCAATTTACTCAGGAAATTGCAAAAAGAATAGATAAATGGGATATACAAAATTAAAAAGCTTCTGGAAACAATCAACAAAGTTGAAACAATCAACAAAGCAAAGGAAACAACCAACAGAGTTAAGGAAGATCCCACTGGATGGGAGAAAATCTTCCCATCCTACACATCTAGGACTAATTTTTAGAATTTACAAAGAACTTAAGAAAGCAATTCCCAAGATAACAAATAACCCAATACAAACGTGGCCAAAGGAATTGAACAAAGAGTTCACAAAGGAAGAAGTTCATAAAGCCATGCAGTACATGAAAAAATGCTCAATATCCCTAGTCATTAGGGAAATGCAAATCAAAACAACTCTGAGACTCCACCTTACTCCAGTAAGAATGGCTGAGATCAACAAAAGAAATAATAACAATTGCTGGTGAGGTTGCAGAGAAAAAGGAACCCTCTTATACTGTTGGTGGGACTGTTCAACCCTTTGAAAATCAATATGGAGATACCTCAGAAAACTAAAAATAAAACTGCTGAATGACCCAGCTATATCACTACTGGGAATATACACAAAAGGAGATAAGTCATCATACCACACAGAGACACCTTCATCTCCATGGTAAATGCAGCACTTTTCACAATAGCAAGGTTATGGAACCAACCAAGGTGCCTATCAACAGAAGAATGGATGGAAAATTATGGTACATATACACAATGGAATACTACTTGGCAACAAAAAATGAAATAATATCATTTGCAGGAAAATGGGTGGAATTGGAAAATATCATCTTAAGTGAACAAGCAGTCTCAAAAAGAGAAATATCATATGTTCTCACTCATGTGGGAGCTGAGTCATACTTAAAGGAAGAAAAATATCCTATACACAAATTGATATATAAAAATGCACAATTAAACTTAGCATAGGAGGAACAATATGAATAATAGAAAGGAGGAAGGAAATTAGCAGAGGGAAGTGAAGATTGAAGAAGATGGGGTGGGAAGGAGGGTCAGTGCTGAAGATTGAATGGGGAGAGGATGATCTCAACATAAACAGTGCAACTTCATGATTATATTGGAAAAATAGGGGAATATAACCCAAATAAGCATTTGAGTTTTACTACATATTAGCTGTAGGTCTTCATATACTTATATGGTTGTTGAAACTGTTACCAGAAATGATGTAAAGGATGCATAATGGAAAAAGCCAATGCTGTGTTACTCTGTACTCCATTATTACTTACTAATAAAGGAAAAAAAGAGATCTCTCTGCTTTTTACATTGGGTATTGATTGCGATACACTTCCCTCTTATTACTGCTTTGGCTGTATCCCATAGGTTTTTTTATGTTTGTCTTCATTTTCATCTCTTTCAAGAAATCTTTTAATTTACTTTTAGATTTTTCTCTTGACCAATTGGTTTTTCAATAATAAGTTATTTAACTTGCACTTTTTGTTGTTGTTGTTAGGTGCCATCAAGTTCTCTCCAACTCATAGCAACCCTCATAAGGTTTTCAATGGCTGGTTGCTTCAGGATTGCCTTAGGAGTGGATTTCCATGTCCTTTTCTCATTTTTCTGGTGCTGAGAATCAAACCTGGGGCTTCAGACTGCAGAGTGGTGCTCTACTGGAGCTAAATACAAGCCCCTCTGCTTTCTAGAGTTTCCAAATTTTATCTTATTAATGATTTTTAGTTTAATTACATTATAGTCAGAAAAGATACTTGATATGATTTATATTTTTAAAAAAATTGTTGAGAATTGTTTTGTGGTCTATTATATAATCAATCCTGTATAATGTTCCATATTCTGATTAGAAGGATGTATTTTCTGCTGCTATTAGATGGAACATTCAGTAGATGCGTGATAGGTCAATTTGGTCTAGGGCATAATATAAATTTGCTCTTTCTTTGTTGACTTTCTGCTTAGGTGATCTATTCATTGCTGAAAGTGGTACATTGATATCCTCAACTATTACTGTATTAGAGTGTAGCTCTCTCTTTAGGTCTCATAATCTTTGTGTAACTTGTGTGCAATATTATATATATAATATTGAAGCATATATATATATATATATATATATAGAGAGAGAGAGAGAGAGAGAGAGAGAGAGAGAGTTGTTATGTTCTCTTGATTAATTGACCCCTTATCCTTATACAGACATACAGATGGTGCCAAAAATGCACACACACTCCTATCTCACATGCACATTGTTTGGAAGACTTTGAGTATATAAACTCTCCCAACACCATGGCAAAAGTAGAACTTGTTGCTGTGAGAGGTTCTCTGCATCTTCCCTTATGCACATAACCCATGGTATCATGGGTCTCCAACTTATCATAAATGATTAGACATGTTGGAGGTTTTGTTGATTTCTCATACCTACATTGTCATTGTATTTCCACAGCACTCTCAAATTTCAAATATCATTTCCAAATGGTAGTGCATCCCTCAAACAAAAACTGTATTTCTTCCACTTTCTTGGACAATTCTGCCTGTTGCATGGCAGCTCAAACATCATTTGATTAACACCATCTTTTGATAAAACATCATGCTACACATTGGGACCATAATTCAGTTCAACTTCAGAAAGTAATATATAGATAGCATCTCTTAAAATGTGTATACATTTTTGGCATCACCAGTATAATGAACTTCCTTGTTTCTTTTACTGCTTTTTATTTAAACTGTATTTAATCTATATAAGTATGGATAGTCCTGCTCTTTGGGATTCCATTTGCATGTAATATCTTATTCCATCTCTTCATTTTGAGGCTTCTTATTTTCTTAGAGATGAAGCAAGTTTTTAGTAAGCAACAGGTGGCCCATCTCCCCAGGCCTCTCCCTGGGGCTGATGTAGGCCTAAATAATTTATCCACATACATAGACTGTAGCAAGGGACTGTGGGATTCTGCCTGGCTATAGACAGAATCACTATGGATAGACTATCTCAAGGCTCCACCATGCCTGCTGCTACCAATACCATAATGCTACATAATATCCTCAGCTCATACCACACCAAGACCAACAGTGCACTGGGGTAAGACCAAGGCCCATACTGCAATGGGCTGCCTACTTCTGAGATGGAATGATATTTCAAGAGTCTTGTAACCAGTCATAGGTGATGCTGTCCAGAATAGAAATCCATTGGACTGGGATGCCTTGTCTTTTTCCCAGCAAGACTGTTTCAGAGCACTAGCCTGGGAATGGGGATCATTAGCATCTTCCCACAGTTATGTTTTGCTGGCTCAGCACTGAGTTTTTTGGAGTTTTTGTTTGTTTGTTTTCTGGTACTGCAGATTGAACCTAGAGCCTTGTGCTTGTATGCTTTGCAAGTGCTCCAATACTGAGCTGCACTCCTAGCCATTTTCTTTTTTTAGTTTTTGAGACAAGGTCTTGCAAAATTACACAGAGTATCTCTGTTCTCAAACTTGTGATCATCCTGCCTCTGCCTCTCAAGTCACTGGCGTACAGGCATGTGCCACTGTGCCTAGTTCAGCACTGAGTTTTAAAGAAAAGTCCTGGGCTAACTTCCCTTTCCTCCTTCAGCAAGTGGAGTCTTGATCTATGCCTTGATGCCTGAGACTGAGGTAATATTAGTTACTTGGCCAATAAGACTGATACTGAGCTGGATCATGCCTGAGCTTCCCCAGGTGCAAGAACTTGCATAGTTTTAGAGGTGCCTTGGGCCCACATCACTACTGCAGGTGATGTAGGCTGATCCATGAGTCCACCCCACCAGTGCTGGTCTGGTCTAGAGGCTTCACCTTTGAACACTGGCCTGGAATGGCTGTGATACCTAAGGTTGGAGTAGGATGGAGATAGTCCCATAGCCACCAAGGCTAATGCTGAGCTGGGTCACATTTGAGTCTCACAGTCATTGGAACTGGCATAGTCTAGGGCTGGGGATTTGCCTCAGCCTCACTCCAAATTTGGTAATAATGCAGGCTGAGACTAAAATCTGTCGCACTGGGCCTCACATCTCTGTTTGATGCTGGGGAAGGTCTAAGGCTCTCTTTGTGTACTCTGGCCTAGGTTCAGAGGCCCTTCTTTTTTGCATGGTGCTAGTTTTGGGCTCCAAGTCTTGAATAGACTCGGACCATAGGACAGAACTGTCCAGGCCTCTTTAAGCCCAGATGATGTCAGATTACAGATGATGTTGCATGTGCCAGATGCCAAATATGGACCTACAGGTTTTGTTTGTCTCATGGGTTATCAATCTTGCTTTGGACTAATCTTTCCTTCCTGTGCCCCAATTCCTCCCTTTTGAAATGGGAATGCTGTATGTTGAAAGTATGTAACCTGTATTTTGTTTTGAAGAGGCTCACAGCTAAGTTTGCCTTGAGTATCAGTGGGGACATTGGACTTGAACTTTTGAGGAAGGTCGAGATTGTTAAGACTTTGGGGACTCTTGAAGTTGGACTGAACACATTTTGCATTATGAGATGGCCATGGACCCTTGGGCAGAGTGTTATTGTTTGAATCTAAAATGTCCCCCAAAGGTCATGTGTAAAATGTTTGGCTTCCCACCTAATGGCACCATGTGTGGAAGCTATGGAACTTTGGTCTACAGCCCTAACCCTGCCATCTGATCTCATCAGAGCACAGAAGCTAAGTAGGGTCAGGTCTTGTTAGTACTTGGGTGAGAAACTTCCTGGGAATACCAGATGCTGTGGGTTTGGGAGAAGGACCCAGTAGCCCACTCATGAAACAACCAGCCATTGAAAACCATATGAATAGCAGAGAAGCACTGACAGTAGAGCCAGGCAAGGCAGAGCTGGCTTGTGTGCAGTACGTAGAGTCAATATGAATTGGACCTAACTCAACAGCACCTAACAACAACAAAATGGAACTTTCGGAAGTGGGGTATAGCTTTGCAGGAGCTGGTAACTGGGGTCAAGACTTTTGAGGTTTTTCATGGGCCTTGCATTCTGGTAGCTCTTTCTGCTTCTGATATCCAAGATTTGAGGTTCTGTGCCTCAGTCCCAGGACACCAGTTCCACTGCCATGCCTGCAATGATTCTATGGACTGATATCCTTTAACCATGAGCTTTCAATAAGTCTTTCCTCCCATAAGTCTGTTTTTATCAGTTTCTCTGTCACAGTAACACACAGGCTAACATTGTCCTGTACTAGGTTTCATGCCCTGTTCCGCAGCAGGTAGAGTCTCATTTCCTCTTCTGCTACTTGACATTAGTGGATGGGTGGTGAGACAGATACCTGGCTAAATGCAGTTGCAGGGGTTTGATTTATAGGTGATGATCTGAGGATAGGGATAGTCTGGTTCTGCTCAGTGTTGGATTTCACCATGGTGAGCCTAATACCAGGTTTCAAGTATAAGGTCTGGATTTAATTCCACCTCCATTCCTCAAGTGAGAGATATCTTTCATGTGCTATTCAGGGTTGAAGGAGGGATAACACTGGCCACTCATTTCTGTCTTCTTCAATGCATATTTTCTCTTTGTTTTACTAAAACTAAGCACTATGGTCTCTCTTCTGGCTTCCTGAGCTCTTGAAAAGGTAGGTTAGTATGTGAATAGTTGTTCAAATTGGTGTGTTTATTAGAAGAATATTGCTAAAGATGTTACTTAGCTACAATCTTGCTACACCTTCTGTACTATATTCTTTGTGGAATGAATTTTACAAGGATTCTCTGGAGGATGTCATCAGGATGGCTTGTTAGGGACATATGGGAAAATTTGGAACAGCTGGAACTTCCTTGGGTTTACTGGAACACCCAATGCTATTTATCAGGCTTCAAACAGGGATATTTCCATGCCACATCCATTAAAAGGGTTATGGCAGAAAGGTTTGTGGTTACCATAAAGCCTTTGAAGTAGTAGCACTGAGATTCTGAATTTGTTATGGGTCTTTCTGTTAGAAGTATCTAAATGAGTCTTTGGACTCTAATTACTCCTTTTAGATGATTATAAGAGTACCTTTACTCAGGCAAATGATATTCTTGTTCTGAATTAATTTTCCAGAATTTGGATAATTTCAATCCGTGTGTGTGTGTGTGTGTGAGTGTGTGTGTGTGTGTGTGTGTGTGTGCGTGTAGTTTAGTGTATATATGTACATGTGCATATTTGCAATCCATGCCTTAAAATAATGCCCTTCAAAACATAATCCCTCCCAGGCAGCTATTCATGCAAAATGAAGAAAAATGATGGATCTATCTAGGGCCTCAACTCTATTAAATGAATCCTAGTGTCCTTAAGCCTGCAGCTGTAGCCCTGTGGCATCTGATCCTGTCAGATCTCGGAAGCTAAGCAGGGTTGGGCCTGGTTAGTACCTGGATGGGAGACCACCTGGGAACACCAGAAGCTGTAGGCTTGGGAGAAGGACCTGGCAACCCCCTCCCAAAAATCAATCTGCCTTTGAAAACCCTATGAACGTCAGAGAAGCTCTGACAATAGTATTTCCCCTGTTGTACAGAGGGTCGCTATGAGTCGGATACCAACTCAATGGCACATAACAACAACAACAACAATGTCCTTAAATCTCTCACGCTATTGCCTGCCACATCTTGTTCTTGCCAATCCCCCTCAGAAATTGATCCTGTGTCCCACAATCAAGATGAGAATGCTGCTACTGGTTTATTGACTTCCACAATGCCAGATATCTGCCTGACCACCTACTTGAACTTTTGGGTGTCATCGTCACTCCAACCTTCCTTTGGTGCCTTGTGTTATGTGGATCAGACAACCTTTTACAGAAGAATTCTATAGTAAAAATAATACATTCTTCTGTTTAGCAGACAATTTCTTCCCCATGCCTGTCAGTAGGCCATTATCCATAGCCCTTGCCTAGACCCCTAAGGTGGACCTATTAATGTTCAGTTCTCCAGTGTGTAGCTAGCTGGGACATCATGACTAAACATGGCTGAGTTTAGCCTAGACTTTTATTTCATTCTCCTAGGAAGAATTTTCTCCTAGGAAGAATTTCATTTATGCATTCCATCAATTGTCAAGCTCCTAACTTATACCAAAACTTTAGAACAAATTTTATCTCTAACTAAAGCAATTTTTCAAAAACTTTAGAATCTTTTTAGAGCAAACATAAATATACAACATGGAGTGATAACAAGATTAGCTAAAAATTGACAATCCAAAACCAACTAGTATATTTTATAAACTTTCATTCATTCAGACCTAATTTTTTACATTAATGATGATTTGGGCCCCCTAGAATATTTGCAACATCTAGAGATGATTTTGGTTGGCACAGTGCAGGGTAGGTGGGAGGTCATGTGAAAGAATTACTTCTGGTGTCCAGGGGATGCAGTCCAACAATGTCACATTCGATAACGTATAGTACATCCTCCACAACAAAGAGTTATCCTGCTCAAAATATCAGCAGTGCTAAGGTTAACAAAACCTGACAACTTCTGATGATATTGAGGTAGACAGTTTTGCTTGCTATTATATGCTGGTTAGTATACTGTTGCTGTTAGGTGCCAGCAAGTCGTGTCCGACTCATAGTGACCCTCATAGGGTTTTCAATGGCAAATTGTTTTGGGATTGGCTTGGGAGTGGGTTGCCATGTCCTTCTGCCATTTTTACGGTGCTGGGAATCAAACTCGGGACCTCAGAGGCTGCAGAATGGTGCTCTACCAACTGCGCTAAATCCCAGCATGGTTAGTGTACTATCTGTTCCTATATTTGGAATTTTAATTTCTAGTATATACTTGAGTAAATGACAGATATTCATGTGAAAACAGTTTTCATACTTAAAGAAAATTTTCAGTATACAATACTGGGCAAGGTTGACAGATAAGTTGGCACATCTGTTTCAGTAAAACTCTTGAAGGTTAAAACAATATCAGTATTCTTTCTATCTAAGAATTAAGTTACCTCCTTGTGTCTACCACAGGACATAAATGAAAGAGGCAGAAAAATATCCAGGAAACAAATGTGTAGATAGTTGATTAGGGTTTTGAGGGTTCTTTGAGACATTATTTCTAGATTATATTACAATATAGATCCTTCAAATGACTTAATAGGTTTATTAAAAGTTTAATTCCATAGAAATTTACATAAGAGATTTTTTTAATTGGAAAAATTTAATGTACACCCTAATCTGATTCATTCTGACATGCTTTTCATTGTGACATTTCCATATATGCATTTTGTTGTACATTATTCATATAGATTCCCCCTTACCCTCCTGTATGCTTTCCCCACCATCCCATCCCCCCATCAAAGACTTCTGTACCATTTACTTTTCTTTTATGGTAATATTTTTCTATATGTCCTTGGGTTCCATTTCTGTTTAAGATAGAAACATTTCCTGCAGTGAACTTTCTTTTTACCTTGTCAGAACTATTACATGCATTTTCTAGACAATCTATAATAATACCATTCTTAGCTTATTTTTTCTTTTATTATGATCCTACCTTTGTATAGCATTTTTTCCTTCTTATAATTTTGATTCGGCTCCCACATATGAGTGAGAACATGTGGTATTTCTCTTTCTGAGCTTGTGTTCACTTAAAATAATTTTCTCTAATTCCATCCACTTTGCTGCAAATGGCCTTATTTCATTTTTTTTTTGATTGCTGAGTAGTAATCCATTGTGTATATGTACCATAGTTTTTTAAAACCATTCTTCTGTTGAAAGACACTTTGGTTGATTTCATATCTTTGCTATTGTGAAAAATGCTGCATTGAACATGGAGATGCAGGTGTCTCTGTGGTATGATGACCCATCTGCCTTTGGTTAAATTCTCAAAAGTATGTAGCTGGGTCATACAGTAGATATGAGAGATCTTTATATAAGAATGATAATCAAATATCAGTAAGTTAAAATAACTATGGCTTACAGTTGCCTGTTCACTACTTCGGGTCTGGGGTTTAGTGACTTTGGTAGAGTGCTGCTCTGTGTACTCTGAGGCCCTGGATTCTATCCCCAACACCTCAAAAAAGGGAGAAGGACATGGCAGTCCACTCCCAAAAACATTCTGAAAACAATCAGCTGCTGAAAATCCTATGAACAGCAGAGAATCACTGACACAGTTCCAGACATGGCATAGTATTGGGGAATGTTTCGTGTTGTTGTACATAGGGTCCCTATGAGTTGGACCTGACTCTATGGCACATAAGAACAACAACAACAATTCAGTACTTCACTAGAGGTATTTTTATAGGAGGTTGAAGCATAAACTTTTGGTCTGAGTATATTTTAATGCAAATATTTCCATTTGTGGTACTGTTTTTTTTTGAGAAATTTCATAAGAACACATTTCTTGTAGCAATCATAACCTTAAATGACTTATATCAAACCGACAGTATTTGTTTTTACTTCACTTAATGATAGTTGAAGTACTGTATTAGCTTACAATTTGTTTCAATAACTATGGTCCTTGAGTTAGAAGGGAATTTGTTAAGAAATGGAAAAAATCAAGAGAAAAACAGTGACTTAATTCATTTCCCTACTGAATAAATTTATCTATATTTTATGACAAAACTTGTTTTAACTCTCTTTGCTAAGACAAAGAGCTGTTTGCTATAGGCATTCATTTTTATATACATACATATGCACAATCAATGAGGTTATAGATATACAGGCACATGGAACTTCCAAAATATATGATTTATTTCTACCTTCATTTATCTATTATCTTCCTTAACATTTTTGTTGTAGAAAAGAAATTCATTCCTTTAAGCAAAATAAACTCATATTGAATTACAAAAGCAATCCTATTTCTTCACTATTTCATTTTTGTTTCAACAAAAGTGATTAAACCTGTGCTTGTTTTCTGTAATGAATTCTACTGGAAAAATTGACATTTTACCTGGTTTAGCTTAAATCCCAATAACTCTATTTAACATATGAGCAAACTTGGCACATTGTTTAGTCTCTTTGCACCACAATGTCCTCATTTTCAACATAGGGCACAATAAAGGGTTACTGGGAGATGAACTATGTAATACATGCAAATTATGTAATACACGCAAAGTGCCTTGTACCAGAAGGTATTCTATAGATGTTAAATAACACTTAAAGATACCTTTCTAGTTTTGTTATGGAGGAGTATACTTTAGATGAAAACATTGGGAATCACAACTTGTGGGAATAGTTATCTGTTTACTAAAATAGTTTTTCTAGTAAAGGAATATGATTAAATGGGGGATTCAACTTTACTAAGCCATATAGGCCTGCAGCCATACCACTATGGCATCATGAAGCTAAGCAGGGTCGAGCCTGGTTAGTACTTGGATGGGAGACCGCCTGGGAACACCAAGTGCTGTAGGCTTGGGAGAAGGACCCGGTAACCCACTCCCAAAAAACAAATAGCCATTGAAAAGCCTATGAGTAGCAGAGAAACACAAGAATAGTGTTTCACCTGTTGTACATAAAGTCGCTGTGAGTCGGACACTGACTCCAGGGTGCCTGACAACAACAAGAAGCCATATAGATTATCATGTTTTTTAGTAGCTCTGAAGCTAAAGTAAATATTAAAGTGAATATATGGATAGATTTATGCACACCAGTCTGAATCTCTTTCTCATAGTCTATGTCTTGTTTTTTGTTTTTCCCTGTGGTCCTTGGGGATTGAGCCCAGGACCTCGCACACACTTTGCAAGTGCTCTATCACTGGGCTGCACCCCAGCCCATTTTTTATTTTTTATTTGGGGACAAGGTCTTGCTAAATTATGCAGGTTGCTTCTGCCCTTGAACTTGTGATTCACCTGCCTCAGCATCCTGAGATTTTGGGATTACAGGCATGTGCTGTTGTGCCTGGCTCATATTATATGGTGATTTTTTTTGACTATTTGATCTGAGTTCCCCATTCCTAATACACAACTTTTGTATACATAACAGAATTTGGAGTTAGGATAGAGTTTTAATTCCTTTCAAACACTGCAAAAATACTAAAATATATTCCACATTTTAAATTTTAACTCTTTATGGGGAAAAAGGTCAATGCACACTCTCCTACATGCTGTGGTTCATTTCCTCCTGCATCAACTATGTGAAGTGAACATTGGTACTCTTCCCAATTTTGAGATGTAGAAATATGTTCAGAAAGTTTAAGTGATTACTTAGGATAATTTATAAATAATAATTGGAAAATAGGTACTTGGACAATAGATATCTGACCCTAGGAGTTCTGGTCTCTATCATAAAACCATAATGCTCTCCTCACAATTGGAAAAAGCTCTTATGATAAAAGATATCTATTTAGAAATTTACTAACAGCCACATTTGGAGCAGAGCAAAGGACATAATGGCAAACATTCATTATTACTGATCACTCTGGCTTTAGAAACAAGAAAGATGAATGAATATGAGTAGAATACGTTATATGTATGCATGAAAATTTCACAATGAAACCTATTACTTTGTACAATTAATGTATGCTAATAAGAAAAAAAAATCAGGAGAGAAGAGTCACTTCGCACCCTCACCTGGCATCTCTGGGCACAGTAAAGTACGTCTCTTAAGGATTCTGAGTCATAAGGTTATGAATGTATGCATTAAGAATGTGTCCAGCTGCTCATAAAAAACTGCCCAGAAGAGTGGTTTAACTAGGTTTCATTTGTTTCAAGCAGAGAAATCTTGAGTCAAGCAGACAAGCCTCCAGGAAGCCATCAATACTGCATCCTTTCTATTGGCCACTTCTGCCTTCTTAACATGTGTCATTGATCCTTATGGTCATAACTGTGGCTTTGTATCTCCAGACATGTCCAATTTCCAGTTGGCAATGGACTTTGCCATTTATTCAGAAAGAGTATCCTCCTGAGGATTTTCTACCTACATGTAATTGGCCAGAACTATCACATGTCCAACCATAATTGCATGTAAGGTAAGAAAAGTGACTTGTTTTAATTAGACACATTGAAAAATAATTGAAATCCATTTAATTAAAAGAAAGGAGGAATAGATAGACAACCAGCAGTGTCAACCATAGCCCACTCCTTTGACTACTTAATGTATGTACAACTCTGCATGCACATACAGCAACTTCTTTGCAAATCCCATCAAAACACTGAATCTACCTTAAAGTAGGGGCCTCCTATATATTCCTCTCATCAGTTCTAAATGTGGTTCTAAGCAGTCCTATGACTTTGACAAAACAGGTCCCTAGAACATATCAGATAGAAGTGTTGAGACAAGGAGCAGAAAAACTTATGCTACAACTATTCATTCAGCAAAGAAGAAAAAGGAAAACACAAGAAAAGACAGAATAGTAGAAGAAAAAGTGGGCAAAATTGGAGAGGAAGTAAAAAATTCTCTTGTTCCTTTGGTAAGCAATTTCTCAGCTAGCCCATCACCCTCACCTCTGGAAGACTCTTACTTCCCTAACTAATCATTATGGCACTTCTAGGCATACCACACTCACAGGAAGATGTACTTCTGGAAGGCTGCATCACTCTAGTAGCCCAATTACTGTTGATGTAAATTTGGAACTGGTATTGTGTCAAGAACTGAACAGTCACAGGCTACTGTCAGTCACAATTACTGTGGTTAGTTTAGAAGCTTCTTAAGAATTCTGTGTGCCAGGAACCCCAGAAAGAAATCTTGTCTACAGCATTAGTCCTTAGGCCAAAAAGCATGAAACTTTACTATCATCTCCCTAGCCCTCTGGCTGTAATACAGTCAATACTTTGAGGCAGTTCAAAATAATGAACATACTTACTGTAATCTTTGCCAGTGGGCAACTTGTGTTATTTCGTTGGGAATTCCTACTAGAATTGCTTCAGAAAGAATTGTGAGCTTGATCTATTTAGCCCTAAATTTCTTTCTTCAGACTTCAATTGAGGGAACAAAGAAGATGGCTTGATAAATTTTCAAGGCCCTTATCACAGGCTTTTCACTCAGACACAGAGCTTCTCCCTTCAGAAATCAGTATTTTATACCATCTGGTAGAAAAGCTTACTCTAATCTGACTCAGTATATCTTTCTTGTAGGAATTTGCAGAAAGTTGGGCCTACCACACAATATATTCTGAATCTTTAAATATATTTTCTTTAACATTCAGGTTCCTGTTGGGACATTGTCTCCAACCCAGGTTGACCATGCAAATACCTAATGACTACTCATCAAGAGCCACCAGCTTTACAGGCTGTAAGTGAGAGGGTCCTCTCTTACTTGTGCTCTCAGTAGTGAATTCTGTTTCACTACTGGTTCTCAGACAAGAACAGCAATAATGGGCTCTGGTTAATTAAATTTAAATATATTTATTTAGAGGATATTGGATTGTACACAACTATTGAAGGGATGGCTGAACAACCAGGCCCAAAAGTAAGCATTTAGGAATAATATTCCACACCACACAAAACTGATCTGGTATCATGGATGCCACAGTTAAGGTCAATATTTTCTGGAACTTTTCTTTATTGTACAGCAGTTGTCAGCAGCATGGGGTCTCCTTTAGCTAGCAATTACTCTTAAGACCAATAGTGATCCATAAAGCCAGCCACCTTGACACAATCCTCACCAGAAAAAATAAAGACCGGGTTTGAGCTCCTTCCTTACATTGCTCATTTTTTAATCTAAATCTTAAGTGGAAACATTCTATTTTTTTTTTCTGCTCTTACCTTCGTGATCTCACACTGTTACAGCAGGGACTTTCTTAAAACAAGAACTGTCAGAAGAGACTGACAAGTTAGAACACGTGGCCAATGTTTACTATAGATAGAAATATACTTTGGTTGTCATCTTGAAATAGTTCATTCCCACATATTGTTGGTTCTAAGGTGTAAGGGCAGAATCATATACAATATCATCAGTCTCTTGGAATCATGATCCCAGAATGATCATTTATCAAAAAAAAAGATAATTTAGAATGAACCACAATAATTTTTTTTAGATTTTAAAATATATCATAGAATAAAATCCTGGATACTGAGAGCCAGGAATTTGCCCAAAATTTCACATATACTTTAACTTTTAACAAATACAGCACCTATATACATCTATATATAACATACTTTGTTTCTAGTTGTCCCCCTGAAGTGAAATATTTCAAAAATTCAAGTGCTCTGAGATCCAGAGCTGATACTGACCCTTTAGGGATTGGGGGTGGGCAAAGAATGTTCAGATTTCTTACAGCCCTGTGGCCACAGACAGAATGAGCTACCAGCCCAACATGGTGGATACACAGGTATCTTTCATTGTTTTTTCCTGAATAGAAAGTGTAGGCTCATAAGGACACCCAAGCACAAATTTATTATCTCATTTGGGACACTGAGACACTTGTTTGCCTCTATTATTTAATAGAAAATAAATAACAAGTAAATATAATTTTAAGAATAGGCAAGTAAACAAACAATCCCCAAACAAGCCAAAAGAAAAACTTAGTAAGGAATTTGATGACATTACATAGTGTCTGTCTTCTGGGGAACATCACGAAAATCTAAATGTCTTTTCATCTTCCTTCCAGGTAAAGGAAGAAATATCATTACATGGTACCATAAAGGGTAACAGGTTTTATATAGAGCAGCAGTCCACAACTTTTTTGGCATCAGGGACCGGTTTTATGGAAGACAATTTTTCCATGGACCTGGCGTTGGGATGCTGATTCGACATGAGGCAGATTGCAGGCAGTAATGCCTGCGATGGGGAGTGGCTACAAATACAAATGCAAATACAGACACTACTGATCCATGCCACAGAGTTCGGGATCCCTGTTGGAAGTTTTCTTAAAGGGCTCCCATGGATTCAGAAACAACCCAAACAAAAAATGGCAGCTGACCAAAAATCCTTGTTAAATAAACACATGTATCATTATGTTATCCTTGACACAAGTATTATACGAAATATAGATAAGTATTGATTTTTAGTGTGGAGTGGAGAACATATTTTTTGTTCATGTTTTTTGTTTATTTTTTAGATCTTTCTTTCTTTATTATTATTATTATTATTATTATTATTATTATTATTATTATTGCAGTACTGGGGGTTGAACCCAGAGCCTCGCACTTGCATGCTTTGCAAGTGCTGGACCACTGAGTTGCACCCTAAGCCCATTTTTTTTTTTTTTTTACTTTTTTGAGACAGGGTTTTGCTAAGTTACACAGACTGCCTCTGGTCTCGAACTTGCGATCCTCCTGCCTCTGCCTCCCAAGCTGCTGAGATTACAGGCGTGCACCACCGTGCCTGGCTCTTTTTTAGATTCTTAAAATAGGGTCTCACTATGTAGCCCAGGTTGGCTTCAATTCACAATCCTCCTCCCTCAGCATCCTGAGTGCTGGCTGGGATTACAGGCAGGTGCCACCATACTCACCACTGAGAGCATGGTTTATTCACACACGTACCTATATGACTCCAGCTACACATACAAACTGACATAATACATAAAAGCTATTGGAATTCCTTTTCTGGCATTATGGAAGAAAATATACTCTGATCCAGCCTCCCTCAGAGGTAAAAAAAATGAATGAAAATGATAATTCTTACAGGAAAGTAGAACTATCAAGATGAACATGAAATTCAAGTTTCACAGAGTGTTGGTGGTGGGTATAGATATTGAAAGGACACAAAAATACTCAAATCGAGGTCTCATACGTGATTCTCCCTGTATAGAACCCCAAGAAGCTGAATCTTCAATTAAACAGCTAACAAAAAAGTCACAAGGATAATCACATGTCTTACAATGTGGCATTAGATTTATGGCAGATGGCATGTGTATTAATGCTTCTTAAAAGGCCAGAAAAAATATTTATAAAGCAAATTCCTATCATCAGGGTAATTAAAAAATGCTGTTAGTAGTATTTTAATTTAAAAGTGTTCCAAGTTAGTTGTGTCCTCAGGATCTTGTTGTTGTTGTTAGGTGCCATCCAGTCGGTATCCAACTCATAGTGACCCTCATAGGGTTTTCAATGGCTGACTGTTTTGGGATTGCCTTGGGAGTGGATTGCCAGGCCCTTTTCCCATTTTGGGGGTGCTGGGAATTGAACTCAGGTCCTCAGAGACTGCAGCACAGTGCTCTACCAACTGAGCTAAATCCCAGCCCACAACAACCTCAGGATCTTACAAGAAGCAAATACAGACATGTCATCCAATATCAAGTCAGCTTTCAAGAAATACTTGAAGATGAAATTCTAATGAATGAGAACTCATTGCCAAATCATAGACATCCATGAGTGGGCAGTATCAATGAGCACTGGCAGGGCAAATGGAGGACAGAATTGAATTGGCAAAACAGTTAGAGATGGGATTTATTAAACAAACTATCAAATGTATCTTAAAAACATTTGCCTTTAAAATGGGATTAGAATATAGCTGAGGAGCTAAAAATTATACAAGAAGTATTTAAAAGAATAAAATAGAAATTTCTGAAATAAAAAACTGAGATAAAAATGACAAAATTGAGGGATGATTAGATATGTCATGAGAAGTTTAGAGAACTAGATAAGAAATCTGTGAAATGTATGCAGAATGTGGCACAGAAAATGTGACAGAAAAGATACATGTAGAACATAATCTAATTTAAATAGTTTTAGAAATAGCAAAAGGATGAGGTATAGGCAATATTGAAACTCATGAAGAAATTTGATAATCTAATGAAAAATTTATACTGACCATTGACTTCACAGCCCAGCAATTAAAACCAGAAAACAGTGGAATGTTATTATTCTGATGATAGAAAATACCTGTCAATCAGGAATCATACGATTTGCAAAAATTAACTTTGATGAATAAAAGAGAAGAAAAATCCTGTCACATAGAGAAAAGGGAGAGAGTTTGCAAGGAATTATGCTCCTTAAAGCAGTTCAAAAGATGTACTCCAGGCAAAATGAAACCAATTCCATATGGAAGATGCATAAAGGGATTAAAGGAGAAAGCAAGTGGTAATATGTAAATAAATGTTAACAGTTTTGAATGCAGGGATCAATGCTTCTTCATGGGTTTAAAATAGGGTGGAACTATGACATCCAATAATTATAGGTAAATCAGGAAGGAATAATCTGATTTAAAAGATTAACAAGATCATGGTTTAACTGAGGAGTGAAAATTTACTTTCAGATTTTATAAGAAGGCAGTCTGACAATGTTAGGGTAACTAATAAAAGAAGGGAAATAGAAGGTCTAACTTTCAAACCTGTGGAATGAAACAAAAGTGAGTAAAAAGGTTTAATTCACATTTAAAGAGGGAAAAAAGTAAATAAACTCAAAGAGGAAGAGATACAAGGGACAAGTTGAAAACACAAAAATGAGAGGGAAGAAATAAATCCAAATAGATACCACTTTCTTCTGATCCTTTAATATTTAGATATTTGCAGTAATGACTTATAACTGTTTTGCTAAAAAATTGTCTGTCTGAAATGAAAACCAGCTATGATACAACTACATATGCACCAGGGGAAGACTGTTAATCATTAATCATACTTTTATATTCTTTATAATCAAATTAGGAAATGCAATAATCATCATATAAAAAAACCTAAGGTCAATTTCCCCAAATATCACTAAAACATTCCAAAACTTACCTACAAGCCACCAAACACTTCTGCATTATATAAAGTATTGAAAACTCAACTTATCAAGTTGCTTAATACTTTGTTTAATAGGCTCTTTATTGAGCATGTTGTGTCTAATATATATCTGTTCTGTGAGCATTGGATGCTGTATTAGCCAGTTGTTGTTTGTGTATCAGAGAAATCAACCCAAACAAACTTATGAAGGAAGAGGTTTATTGGAAGCTCACAGTTAGAGAATCAATCAATAATGGACTGGACAGGACAGGCAGGATGCTAGCAAAGGGAAGGCCTGTTGCAGAGGACAACCAGGCTTTGACTCTGGGTAAAAACCTTCAAAGTCCTGTCCCCAAGGAGCCACTTCTACAAAGCAAGAATCCTACCTCTAGAAGTTCTACAACCTCCACAAAGAGCACCACCACCTGAGGACCAAATGTTTAAGCCATGTTTAAACCATGTAGTCAGACTTGACTCGACAGCATACAACAACAAGAGTTCACACTGTTGATGGGGCTTTAAATTGGTACAACCACTTTGGAAATCAATATGGGGAAACCTCAGAAAACTAAGGATAAAACTGCCATAGGACCCTGTTATACCACTCCTAGGAATATACCCAAAGGGAGATAAATCATCATACTGCAAAAACACCTGCATTTCCATATTTAATGCAGCACTCTTCACAGTTGCATGGACCCAACCAAGATAAAAAAAAAAGAATGAAATAATGTTACTTGCAGCAAAATGGATGGAATTAGAGAATATCATCTTAAGCAAATGAATCTAGGCCCCAAAAGAGAAATACTATATGTTCTCACTCATATTGAAGTGTTAAATCTAACTTAAAGGAAGAAAAATGAATGTATGTATATGCATATATACACACACATATATGTGTATATATACACATATATACATACATATACATATATGATCAATTCAGCTTATCTCAGAAAGGAAAATTAAAGCGGAGTAGAAAGAAGTGGGGAGGGGGCTAGCAGGGGGGAGCAGACAGAAAAATGAGTGGTATAATTATGTAAATATCAGGCAGAATTTATATTAGGACAAAAAATATTAGCAGAGCTAAAGGACTAGCACAAAGGACAGAAAAGCTTCAATTTATAACCCAGATTTAAGAATTCTAACTTGTATACACAGCTATTTAATAAGTCTTTATGATGTACATATGTATAAAATGAAAAGGTGAATACAACTTTCAGAGTTGGAGACTTTTAACACATTTGTCTACTGACCCAACAATCAGATATATAAAGTCAGTGAGAGTAGAGCAGATTTCAAAAACACAATTAACAAGTTCAACCTAATGGATCAACTGCAAAATGCTCATTCTATTTAAGAGCTTTTACCATTTTAGCCACACATTGTGCCATAAAGCTAGAATCACCAAACTTATCATATAGAACACATTCTCTGACCAGAGAGATACTATCAGAAGTAATTAACAATAAATGTGA